>JAECUM010011908.1:0-47569 GCA_016617855.1 Megalonaias nervosa | reverse complement strand
AAAACATATGTTGGTTTAATATTTGGAAAAGGGGTAAAAAAAAAAGTGGTGAATGGTTACTGTTGAAACTAACCAGTGCCTTGGGAGGTAAGCAAAGTAAAACACTATCGAATTAGAGAACACTGACTAATCCTCACTTGATCTTACCAATGGTCAACTAGATCATAAAAGCCTTAAAACCAGGTCATACAACTTGCTGCTATTTAAATGTTTCAGAATTTAATGTAACTATATATTTCATCCGCAAGATACAAATGGTAAAGGTTCTTAAAACAGACAGGAGTTCTGCAAAATGCTATGACTGTCTGTTCCACTGTGACATAATCCAAAAGAACTTGCACTGTCACTTCAACAAAAGAAACTATATCAAAATCTACTTTTAGGGCTGTTCTAGTAAAATACTAGTGACCCAGGGTACAACATGAAGAAGTCAGGAGCTGGAGCATATCGTTATCTAAGGTGTTGAAAATAAGGCCAGAAGGATGCAGGTTTGAGTCCCACCATCTTATTAGCCTGAATTGATTACCAAATTTCTCGGGATTGTTATGATGTTATGAGTTTCTTATTTGGAAGTGTTTCAGGAGGATATTACCTTGTTTTTAAAAGCAAAAACGACACAATATATATTTCTTAACAATGTTGAGTAATGGCACTGAATAAATGAAATACATAAATATAATTACATTGAAAGCAATCTATGACAGAATGCTTTCTGTCAAATCAAGTCAATTTTTACTGAGTGGGTTTTTAAAAGAAGTTGTCTGAAGGTCTATTTTTAGTAATGGTGGCCACATCTGATGGCAAATCAACATTACTTAAACAAATTTAAAAACACTTCAAGCGAGGATATCTTCCATCAAAGTTTTGTGAATTCTCTTGAGTGGTTGTTGAGAAATAATTCAAAGGTTTTTCTATTTTAACAACTGCAGCTATATTTGATTACAGATTGGCATAACTTTTGAATAAAGTTAACATGCTGTAAATTGGGTTAAGTTCTATTATGTTCTTAAGAAGTCGTCTGAAGATTATATTGTTTAGAAAATTAAAATGGTGCCACTATTTGATGATAAATCAGCATCATCAGAACAAATTGAAAAGATCTTCAAATTTGTTTTGAATTCTGTTGTTGAGAAGGAGTTCTTTATAAGATTTTCTTGCTTTAGTGCCATATTTGATGACAGGGTGACATGTCAGGAACAAGTTAGAAAGCAATTCAAGCCAAGATACTTTTCATCATATTTTGTCATATCCTTTTGAGTAATTTTGGAGAAATTCTTTATATATTTCTCTAATTTAGTAATTATGACCGTATTTGATAGCAGATTTGGCATCATTTGAACAAATTTGAACTGGCTTTATGCCTAGATGATATCTTTCAAATCTAGTCAAACTCCATTCAGCAGTTATTGATACGTCTTTTAAAGATTGTGTTCTGTTTTTAGTAAGTCACCAGATTTGATGGTTAATCATCACTTTATTTTAATCTGAAAACCATCTAGGCCTGAAAATGTTTTATCAAAGTTGGTCAAATTTTGTTGAATGAGTTTTGAGGCATCATTTAAAGGTTTTTCTGTTTATACTAATAGCAGCCATATTTGATGTTTAAAGAACTTCTAAAACACCACTAAACAAAATTTGACCAAAAATCTGACAGTGTATCATGGCATGAAAGTAACTCAGATTTGATTAAAATGATGCCAGTCTGCTACCAAATATGATCACCATTATGAAAACTATACCAAAAACTTGAAATAACTTCTCAAATCCATGCAACAGAATTTTACTAAATATTGTTGACAGCATTACAGCATCATGCAGTCTCAAATTTGGCTGCCATTACTAAAAACAAAAATTACAAACAACTATTTTTTAAAAAACCATGCAAAATAATATGATCAAATTAGTTATACAAACTTTAGGCAAAGATGGCTTTCATGTTGAACAAATGATGCTAATTCACCATCAAATATGGACACTAATACTGAATATAGAACATTTTTAAAAATATCTTCTCAAAAGAAAGCACTCTGGCATGGAGTACTTCTTTTTCAAACAATGCCAAATTTGCTATTAAATATGGTTGCCACTGCTGAATAATAAGAACAAAAATTTAAATGATTTCTTCTCAAAACCTGCTTAACTGGATTTAACCAAATTTCATGGAAGGAATCTGGGCATGAAACACTATCAAATTTGTTTAAATGATGCCAAATTCACCATGATATATGGTTGTCTTGACTAAAAGTAGAAAAACCTTTAAATTACTTCTCAAAACCACTCAGCAACTTCATCCCAGGATGTTTACATGAAATTTGGTCTATTCTGCTGAGGACTGTTCCATTAAAACAAACGTGAGACCGGGGGAAGGCAGTTTTGAAATTGAGTAGCCACCCTTAGATGTGATTTAGACCTTTCAGGACCCACCGAAAGAATTTATTGAACAATAAAATCACCCACTGATAGAATGTTTTTGTGGGAGGGATATATATTAAGGAAAATATTTAATTCATAGAAAGCAGAGTCTAAATATTATTTTATTCAAGATATAGCATAAAAATGCAATTATGTCAGGGTCTGACACTAACTTTTTTAAGTAGGAAGCCTTCAGGACTTCCCGCTTTTGAAAACTGGTGGTCCTTCTGACTGATAGAAGGTCCTTCTCATTTAAAGATCTACTTACTGAAAAAAAATTGTGTAATTTATGCAATAAAATAAAACATGCATACAAGGTTGTTATTTTATCACAGTTTACATTAAATTCATCAGCAATTTGTATGCTTTGTTTTATAATAATGACAAATCTGTGCATGGTATTTATTAACATAAAGATCATCCTCATAAGCAGCATCAACATCACTGTCAGATGCACCATCTGGTCCCATTGCAACATTCTTTTTCATCCATTCATTCCCATATCTCTCTACATAAGGCCCGCAATATCATGACTGATGGTTTCACTGTCTACCTTTGGTACATTTTTATACCAAAAACATGAATTCAAACTTAAGAAGAAATACTAAATTACTGAATTAACAAAATTAAATAAACTAGAATGGATCTAATGTTAAATTGGTGGATTAAGAACTTACTGTATTATAAATGGAATGGATCTAAATTTAAATTTCTGTTTAATAGTTTAAATTCAATTGTATAAAATGAAAGTTTACAACATTTACCTTTCACTCAAAAGAATGTATACAATTCTGCCTCTTTGTTAAACGTGTCAGTGGAGCAATCACTAATAACTGAAAAAAAAAATCTGACTGGAGGAAATGATATGGTCCTGTTCTGACCCTACGACTATCAGCAATAACCCCGATGAATTTCTGACAATATTTGTCCATCAGGTAGGTACAGCCTATTTCCAAACCTTGTCGAACTCACATAATTTCACACAGTATATGTGCGTCCATGTTTCTCGACAAAATGAGCATTTGTAAACATGACACGTAGTTGTCAAAGGCTGCCTCATTCAGCAATGTAACAGACTCCTCACTTTCAGAACAGCCAGGGGCTGCTGTCTTTGCTCATGGGTTCTGATTGTACCAATTTTAAAGTTATTGCAGCCAACTATAAATGTTCCCAATTATATTATATGCAGAACAAACTGAATATGCCATCTCATCCTTTTTCTTGCTGTGGGTTAGCCATGGAACATCCTGTTTCCAGGTATCTTGAAATTTTCATTCTCTTTTAGTTTTATCATACAAGTATTTTGAGTTTCTTGTCTTTTTCTGTTGGGGGTGGGGGTGTGTGTGGCGTATTGACAGTAAAAAAATCTCCAAATTTTTCAAACACGTGAAACCACATAACAAAAAGTCAATTGCCTAAACACTTGATGCTCTTATATGATTAACAAAGTAAGTGCCAAATAACAATTTACCGTAGGTGCACAAACGACGATGATAATTTAAATTAAATGGCATAGGCATGATCTTTGTTTTATTTTAACTTCATTTCACTTTCGATTTTCGCCATGTTTGACATGTTTATAATTAAAAGAAAGATTTAAACACTCCTATAACATGGGATAGATATATTTTTAATAACCACAATTTAAAATTGCAGGCCCCACAGACCAACCAGCTTCAGGAAAGTGGTGGTCCTTTTGAAAATCAGGTGGCCTCAGGCCAGCGGACCTGCGTTAGTGTCAAACCCTGTATGTAGGTCCCAACATATGGGACAATACTTTGTTGTAGAATTCGAGAAGCGCTGTCAGGTCAAAATTGTATTCACTCATTTTCGTGAAAATAGAGAAAAAAAGTAGCGAAGCTAATACTATTCAACCAATGCCTGACGTTACTACATGTGCATAGACAAATAATAAAACCATAAATTTGCAATCCTATCAATAACTGTTGTGAGTTGTTACATTAAAAAATGTCCCTTTCTGAAAATAGATGCACACATGTTGACGGTTAGAAAGGTTTTAGTTCATTCATATACCAACTTTAATGCTTCATCATGTTACTGAGTATTTAGTAATGGTAATGTTTTATCTGCAACAAAGAAATTTAGACAAACAAAATGGTATGAAGGCATGTGTATATTTGTACTTATCTACATGTTACAGGGTTTGTTTCAAACAAGTTTACAAATTTTTTTCAACTGCCATTTTATAGTGTACTTTCATAAATTAGGAACAATTAATCCTTGTTTAAGGGTAGTTGATTCAGCATTTTTACTAACTTGTAATTACAAGACTGTAATCTAGTTAGTCCTATCAGTTAAAATTCATTACAATGTATAGTTTCTACAGTGCTCTCAAGTCATGTGGCCAAAATATACTGGATATGAATATGATAATTTTTATATGCATACATGTTTATGATATACATACAACTCAATTTCTACTTTAAAATAAAATATTGCTTAAAACCAGTGTTAAATACAGATATGCATACTGACAAACAGAGCACATAATTCAAATAAGAGAATGAAAATACACACATGCATTATATATATATATATATATATATATATATATATATATATATATATATATATATATATATATATATATATATTGCATTGCTTCCATTTCTCCCTGTTCAGCTCACTTCTCCATCTTCTATCCAAAAGAAGTCATTTCTCTCTAAAATTCAAGTCTGGCTTGAACACTGTTGTGTGTGTGTGTGTGTGTGTGTGTGTGTGTGTGTGTCTCTCTCTCTCTCTCTCTCTCTCTCTCTCTATATATATATATATATATACACGCAAACAGTAAAGATTATTTATGATACAATGAAAATGGGGATTTGTTTTATAACATTACAACAGAGAAAAGATTACCAGATTATATTAATATTTTTTGTTTATTTTTCAAAAAATTTTGTACATATCTGTGTCGTGAATGCTATACATCATCGAGTAAACAATTTATACTGGCATGATTACTCAGAGACATTTATTTTTAAATTTTTAATTTAATTTTCAAACATTTTTCAAAATACATCATCATGAAAAAAAAACAACCTGTAAACCACCAAGTTTCACTATCTGCTGAAAGTGTCAACATACATGTACAAGAGCTGTTCCATTTAAACATACATGCTACCCAGGGTCCCATGTATGTTTTAATGGAACAGCCCTAACTTTATGACGAGAAAATTTGTCATTTATTTATTTGGATGGATCAAAACTGTTGATAGTCATGATATTTTGTAATTAATCTGAGACTTGTTTTCATGTTTTTGAATGACATGCTAAAGTTCATAAAGAAAGTCAGGTGTTAATCTGAGCAGTACCCAATTATTCATACAAAACAATTTTTCTTTTCAAGCTTTAATTGCACTGGGTCTGCAACCAGAGATTTCTAAATTAATTTTATGAATAAGGTGTTGATAATGCCTTTGGCATTTAAAACTGCCATTATTTACCTGGTTTTGACATGTCAGGTGATAAAAATATTGTAACTGATCTTATTTTCTCTGATGGACAACACAAACTCAAAACCAATTAAACTTGGTAACAAAAGAAAATTATAGCAATACTTTTGGAATATATATATATATATATATATATATATATATATATAAATAATTAGGAATTTGGCCATGAAAATTAAACTTTAACCTTCTAACAAAGAAAATATTTTTATCTAAGATTGTAATAAAGTCGTTACAGCTTGTTTTGTCAAATTATCATGTGCTGTGTGGACCCTTATGCCGGAAAATGAAAACCCTGATGTGTGTGTGTGTATATATATATATATATATATATATATGTGTGTGTGTAACTGTAATTAAAGTTTATAAATTGCACTTATATTACTTTGGTAAACATTGTATTCAAGATTATAGTTTTAAATCTAATGTGCATTTCTGTAGGACTATCTCTTGCAGATCAGCTCCAGTATGAGTCATCATGTTTATGTTGGTCATAGTGTACATGGGCTGTTAAATGGAAATTTGGTTGCAACGTTAGGCTTTGTTAAGTATGTGCATTTCTGGCTGAGAGTCATTTGAGTGATGACTGGTGCTTATAAAAGTTGTTAGGACTATGTAAAGAGTATTTAACATGCCTAGGTGTATATTGCGAAACCATGACATGCATGCAGGATTGCTACAATGTCTACATTCTACTTTACTCTTGTCTTTTTATGTAACATTTAGCATATCTGAAATGCTATTAGCATGGACAGTCACTCCTCTGCCTTAAATGTTGTTCTATAACCACTCTACTCTGTTTGTAGATGTAAAATGTGATAGACAAGGTCACCATATACTGTTCTATTCTACTAAATTATGCATGGTTCTGTATGCCTTATTGTTTATAGCTGGGAAGTGGTCTAAACAATACTTCAAAACAGCATTCAATTTAACATCTTTATTTCAAAATATATTACCAAAGTGATTTCTTACATCATTGTTAAAATGTTGTGTTCCAATCATTAACAGGATAAAGACAATAAATTGTCCAAACTTCACTTAAGGAATTCAAGTTTGTCAAGAATATGAATGACCACTTGCAATTTGAGACCCAGTAAAGTTAACCAACAAACTTTGAACAAAAGATGTTGTTCATGACAACTCCATCTGAAATGAAGCTAACACAAGCAGTGTTGACCCTAACCCTTGTAACTAAATTCACATCTGCTATCTTACAGATCACAAATACATGTACCTAGATCATAGCAACAGGCTCATGGAAGCAAATGTGATTTCGAAAACTGAAAGCTCTTTATAATTGACAAGTTGGTACTTCAGTTACATGTTTGACATTAATATGTACAACAATGACAAATGCTCAATCTGAAATTCCATAAACATCAATAAACAGCATCAATAAATGGCATTATTTCATCTCTGAACATGTTCTCTGGTAATTTAAACTGCTAAAACAAAGATAACAGCAATAACAATAGAACCAGTAAACCTTTTTTCTTTCAACATTGTTTATCTTGACAATTTTAAGGGATTCACCATTTCTAAATTGAAAGTAAGATCTTTTTAAAACTGGCAAATTTTTCATGAAATCCTTTTCATACATCTTAATGCCTTGGGCTCACACAGGTAGATGCCTGTAAAAAAAGAAAAGAACTGATAAGCACTACTACAAATCTGAACTATATGAGATAACCCCTAAGACACACATACTTAAATCTTGAACATAATCAGTCAGTGCTCTGTAATGGTTACTAGTGTTGTAACTATGTTTCATGTTGTGATACCAAAATGTGACCCCACATTTCAGCAGAAGTGAACAAGATATTGAAATATATGACAAATAACACACTCTTCATTGCAATTTATCTACATGTGACACAACATGTCAATGTACAAGCTGAATGGCTTTTAAAACTACCTGCTGTTGAAGGAAACTCTGTCAACACCTTTGTATTATAAACATGAATCCCATCACCAATTGGATTGATAGTGCAATCAGAGTAATACCATACAGACTTTTCTTGAGATGTATACACATACCAATTTTTATCGTAAAATTTTTAACAGGAAATCCTTCAAAGGAAAAGTTTTGATATTTTGTACAATTTAGTAACATCACCTAAATAAAACAACTACTGTTTGACTTTGTACCTGCTGGTTACTTTCTGGATTACTCCATTCTGCATCAAGTACTAAACTCTATTTGGTAGCTCTTTTTTTAAGAGCAGCGTTTGCATCATTGATGTTAGTTTCTTCCTCAGAAACATCAAGTTCAGCTTTTGTATCTTATTTGTCAAAATGAAGTTGGTTTGTAGTAAAGTCACCACTTGGGCCACTACAATGTTGCTTGATATAACAATACTGACACTTTCTAGTATTTTGTCTGAAAAAAAGCAATAAAATGGCATCTAGGCTATGACAGAAGGAGCAGCTATATTTTGAAACTTAAAAAAAAAAAAGTCTTTCAAAGGGAAGCACACTCTACTGACCAATAAGAATTTCTAGGAATCCAAGATAAAACTATTTCTTCTATTTCACTGCTGAATGCTGAAACTATTTGGTTATTTAGTGATTTAGCACCAGGGCATTGTAATAAAGTGCCTTGCCCATGTTGGCATTATTGGGGGTGGGGGTAAAGTACTTTTAAGCTCAAGTGCACATGTGTGTGTGTGTGTGTGTGTGTGTGTGTGCCAGAGATATAACAGCTTGGTGTGAGGACATGTCCAGTGTTTAACTAAATACTACACGGGATTACTCATTATCAAATTTCTATGGTTAAAAATGGTGCAAAATTCCTATTCAGTTCTGACACTAATATTTTGTACTATCTAAAATAAAATAAACTGTATAATAATTTTGTAAAAAAATAACTAAAATTTCACGCAGACATTCCAATCTTAACATTAATATTAAAAATAACAAATGACTAAAACTATTTTGTCTCATCATCACTGCTGGCCTAATAAGTTATTATTCCAAGTGAGGATAAAGGGCTATCCATTTAGTACAATTGACAGCAGTGATTATTTTTACCCCCCCCCCCCGTTGCAGGGTGTACTTTTTCTAACCCCTCCCCAGTGTGAACATATACATTTGCTCAGTACCCCCCTTCAAACACTGTCAATTTGTTTGCATTTCAAATCAAACAGGAGTTTCTTTAGTAACACAGTCTCCATATTTTCATGATCAAGTCCCTGTTTTCAAGCAACAGATTCACTGTGTTTGATAATCTCACTAATTCCACACATTTTGGAGTTACATTTTTATTTGTTCATTATTTCCAAAAATATTAAAACTGCACATTGCAAATACTGGATGTAGATGACACAGTTCTGATTGCCATGCATCATCCATCCTGGAAACCAGAAAAGGGCACATGGGCTAATCCAGCTGCTTACAATTAACTTATCAGTTATATATGTACTATAAAAAGAAACTACAAGTGAAGACACTTCTCTCCCTTTTCGCACAACTTGTATGGCCATGATCAGACCCACTTAATATGCAACTGCAGTACACTGAATGGTTGACTGCCCTCTCAACGGCCAATTGAAAATAATGTACTGCACATATTTATATTTTATAACTTCTTTTCTTAATGCTTTTTATTTTTAAAATTGGTAAGGGGCTACAAACAAATTGGAAAGTGTGCAAATACTATCAGATGTTTGTTCTTGGCTACGGCAAATAGGTTTCATTGTAACTTTAATAAAGTTTTTGATACTAGGTGCGTATGTACTACTTGATCTTATCCCCATCCACACATATTCAAACTTCAACCCCCCCCCCAATATGTACATACAAAATGGACAGTCCTCAACAAAACAAAGTTTAATCCAAAGCCAACACAAGATTCACACTGAAACTATTATGTGTGAACTCAAAAATACCACTAGTGCATTCATTATGAAAATTACTCAAGTGAATAAAAAAAATAGGCATGGTGTGTAAAGCAGCAATTATGTTACGTGCTATGTATATTTTGGAGATGATAAATATACCAAAAAATGGTGTACTGTCCAAATGTTTAGGAACTTGACATGCACATGGCAAAGTCTAAACATAAAGTCAACAATGTTTAATTAAACTTGCGACTATGGTATCATTGTGCTTAAATTTTTTGGAGAAAATGAGATGACTGGATACTAAGCAGAAAGTTGTAATTAATCATCTACTTGTATACAAGTCACAACCAACCACATTGTTAATAAATACTTGCATGATTATCACCACCACCAATGAAAATAAGAACTGTTGCCTATTAAGAATCTGAAATTATCAATGAAAACCCCCCAACACAGTTTGACTTAGATTACCAAAAGTTACATTTTAATTAGGTATGGACAGTATCATTTCTATGCAGAAATAACTGGAAGATTGGGTGAATAATGATCTATTACTCACCAACTCATTGGTATCAAGATAATTCTCTCATTTTTGTTTTATAACTTTAACTTCCTCTCCATATATTGCCACTTCTTACAAAAGTTCCAAGATTTCTTTTAAACTGCCACGGTAATTAAACAAAATGCAACTGAATCCATGAAACTAGTTCATTTAAAGTGTCACATAAGATACCTCATACAAACATACAACAGTAATGCCAATGTTATTATGCTCTGCATTTCTTCCATTCCAACTATAAAGTGCCATCAATCAGAGTTTTCCTCTGATAACTGTTAAATAGTCAAATTTTGTGAAACTGTATTCCAAAACATCAAAATTATCTATTGGAACTGGACTTGGATTGATTACATGTTGGAATTAAAATCTCCAATGGAGACTCCATTACACACAAGCATTTGTTTCTGCCCCTTCAATCAATTAACACAAGGTAACTAACGCAAAATCTGCCCCTCGCTGATTCTGTCCATGTCGGTCATCTTGAGTTAATTGGATGAAGACAAGTACGTGTTACAATGGCTTTTGACCATCAGAAACAAGTCTAAGACAACAATGTTCGCAATGATTGAATAAATGGAATTTCACTGTCTTTAAACACTTTTTGATTAGCTTGCTGAAAAAATAACAGAACTTACCTCTAAGGCTGTCAATTATTTCTCTAGGCTTAGCTTTCTCAACCAAATACTGACTTCTTCCCCGATTGAAAACATGTTTCACCGCCATTACTGTCACAATACGGCTACATTCGATTCTTATCGCAGCATGCAGCGGATCCGAATGATGCAAACCAAGTCTCACGAGGCTAAAATTAATGTGGCCGCAGAATTTATACCTTAATTTTATAAGGAGATTTATTAAAAAATCTGTAGTTTTCCTTATCATTAAGAAAATAGACATAGATTTTCACTTTGTTTGTTGAAAGAGCTTCATTCCAAGATGCTTTCCATCAAATTTAGCCAAATTCTGTTATGTAATTTTCAGAAGTAGTTTAAAGGCTTTTCTATCTTTGATAATGGTGACCATAGTTAAGGTGTATCAGCATAACTGATTAAATTTGAAAGAGCTCCAAGCCAAGATCCTTTGTCAAATTTGGTCAAATTCTAGTGAGTAGTTTATGAGAAAAAGTCATTTAAAGTTTTATTCACTTCATTTTCTTTGCCAACATAAGTCATAACCAAAAGCAGATTTCATCATCTAAAAATGTGTTAAAAAGCTTCATATCAGGATGAACTCTGTCAAATATGGTCAAATTCTGTTGAAGGTTTTCAGAAAATGTAAATAGGAATTTTTAATGGATAAAGGAAGATGTACCATAGACAAAGAACCATACCATAACAAGCAAACAAGCATTCAAATAAATATGCTCTTTGCATTTATTACTCAACTTCCTTTTTAATTTCATTTAAGTTGGATGACATAATGTTAAATGATGAATGATATAATATTTCAAAGTGCATATTCTTATCAACCATGTACACAGCTTGATAACAATGTCTACAGGAAAATATTGTTCAGTTACCGCCTATGTTAAATCCATGGGAAAAATGCAAGTACTTATCAAGAATACATATGACTTACAAAGGCTAAAATATCAAATTCTTATGGTACTAGCACCACTGACATCAAAATATGTGATATGTACCTTTGTTTTGCCATTCACTTGGACGACAAAATAAAATGTTCTTAGACTTACAAATTACGAAAGAAAGGCATAAGTAATGATGCATACCACAAGGATAACACAATTCCGAATAGAGATTTTGTGATCATTGTGTATTCTTTCATATGATTCTGAGGGTGATGAAGGAAGGCCCTGTAGCAGGTGCTCTGTGATTATCACACTGGCTGGATCTACTCCCATGGGCAGAGATTTGGAATCATACAGAAAGACTGGCAAAAGATTTGGTTCAGGCATAAATCTGTAATCTTGTAGTTTCTCTTTATCTCTCATCGCAATAGTTTGTCTATTTAAGAAAATAAAGAGTTAAAATTTACTTTCTACATTTAAGTTTACACACAACAAGTTTTAATGTCCTAAAATAATAATCTCTAAGCTTATACATGTGTGTTTGCTGGGTAAATTATGTTCATTTAGCATACTTTGTGAAGAATTTTCTGCAAAAACAAACCTTTCAAATGTAATCAATAAACATAACTTATGAAAAATCTTTCTTAACATTACAATTACTCACTTTTTGGCAGAATAATTGATTAAATTAGATTTTACAATGTAAACAATAACTTAATTATTTTTTTATTAGTTATGATTAAATTTGGTAAGAAGATTTTTATTACATAATTTTGTATCTGACTTTTGTCAACAAGGATTATTCTCTATTATCAATGAGTATTAAATGTGAGCACCCTAATAATATAAAACCTTGCTAAATGATGAAGGATAATTAAGCACTGATATGTCATTCTATGCAAATAAAGCACTTGCTCAGTTTAGGCATTTCAATCACAAATGTAGAATACAGACAGAATGACAAGAAAAGTTAGATAGTAAGAGAAGATAGTTTGTTATTATCATTTGAATCATAAAACGATCTCCACAGCAGAAGATGAATGAAACGTATTCTTTTTTTCCACAATATATTAGTGAGATATGAGAATGAAATTTATACACCTGGTACATTTCTCATTGATTCTAGAAAAGATTTTCACTTGAGTATGTAAAATGACTGACCTACAACTATTAAAAATATAAGTCTATACATATACTGCATGGTAAAACAAAAAGATAAAAAATAATACATGTACATAATTAGTGTTCTGTATAAGTTATTTATTAACTTTATAGCTGTAAGAATTACCCTGGCTCCATAATTATTTAAATACTATTTTAATTGGCCATGCTAGGATGTAATAATAAAAGATTTTACATAAACTGAATTGGGATATGAGATTTTAAAGTTTGAACATAAAAATACAAATAAAAGTATTTAAAAATATGGGATTCCGCTGCAAGTTTCAAACTCATTACATTTCAAGTACAATATTATACAATAGCCATCTATGATTCATGTCAGTAATAAATCCATGAAATTGTATTGGACAAAAATGAAAATAAAATGTTGTTGTTGAGTGATACAATCATTATGCTACATTAGGTGCACAATATGATTGCTTTTTGTACTTTTGATGGGTATGTTGGTCACTATCATAATTACTAATAAAGTATTTTAATCCTGAATCTATTTCTAAAGAAAATTACAAATATATTTCAATCTATGTCTTGCTTATTTAATTAATACTCCCTAAGTAAGTCTGTATAGCTATAAGTGTTCTATATAAAGTACAACACCCTTAAAAATTCTCCCAATTACATATTTCTTACATTTCAATATACATTTTATTCCCCTCAAAACATTTCCATTTATGTATACAGAATTTATAGAGGTCAAGATCTGATATTATTATGTTACCATGAAAAAATAATCGTGTAGAAATCAGAATGTTATCATTAATTTTTTACAACATATTTCACTATAATGTATTAAAATATGATTACTTATATTACAAACTGATCACTAATTACTTCTGTATATTTAAAAATAACTAATCAAATACAGATGAATAGAAATAATGAAAATAAATAAATGAAAAGACAATTTTTTACAGATCTGCCATTCTAAAGAATATTTCTTAGCAACATGAAATTTTCAAATGTTTTTGTTATTTTTTGTGGGCTATCACTGTCTTGTAATAAACTAGATTTGCTGTGTAAGTGAACAACAAGATTCACAACACCACTACTGAAAATCTCATGAAAGGCCATGCTGGTCAACATTTAAATTTAGGCTGAATTATGTTGTTGGCAAAAAAACTTGCCCCTTATCCTGATCTTATTGGCTATTTAATAATGTCTTACTGACAGCTGAGCACAACTGTCAATCCATCCATGAAGAACCAATTATTGTAGCATAAATAGCTGCACACATTCTTAAGTATGATGATGCTTATTTTACATAAGAGACAAAATGCTAACAGTTGTTTAGAATTAAAGGTTTAAAGGAGAAGGGGGAGGAGGAATGGGTAATCATGGCCTGAAAATTACAGTGGTCCAAAAAGTCCAGAACCAAATGTTTTTAGCTGTAAACCAATCATATGTAAGCAACATTAGCCCATTGGACCTTTACTATTTCTTTTTTGTTTCTATAAATTGAAGAAAATATGCTTCTTAATCCTTGAAACATTGTAATGAGTAAATAAAAAAAATGGTGCAAGTGGAAGTCGATTCATAGTGGGAAACTGGTGATGTAAAATTTGACAGGAAATCTGAAATTTAGCATGCAATACAGTGATCACCAGTCTAAGCCTGATGTTCATCAATCAACCGCCTGTCTAACCATAGCTAAAACAAAGCATCAATATTATCAGATTACCATTCGTTCTAAACGCTAGGAGTTTAAGTATGGTCGAAGGCAAGAATCAACCACAGAGAATTTGTCTGCTACAAGATATGTTGCTCTGCAGGCTTTAAATGGTGCAGGTCCAAAAAGGGATAGAAATTTTTATAAATGTATTTAGACTTTCCAGGATAGCTGCAAAAAGGCTTGGCTACCAGTTGAGTATGGCGACAAGAGCTTGTATATCTTTTTTTAGCATGTATGGCATATACACAGTCAGCCAGTCATTCAAGTGCCTTATTCAAAGGCATGTCCAATTTTATCACTGATCCATTGATAACACATGAAACAAGCAGACAGCATATTACTTGCACCCGTCATGATACTGATAGCAAATAAACATACCCCTCTCAATTATCAAGACCCTGATTCTGAACCTTTACAAAACTGTGTGCACGAGTTGTACACCATGTCATAGGGACCAGATCAACTTGATTTCTGTCTTGGTGAGACCAATGCCCACTGACCATTTTTTTCTGAGAAAACACTGCATTTTATAAATACACCCTGACAGCTAAGGGAAAGTAAATCTGAGGTTGAGCAATCCATTAAGTAGTATGAATTTTCTCTGATCTTTCCCATCCTATTTTTTTAGATATTTAGACCACAAAAATATAAGAAAAAATAATTTGTGAGAAAGGTCAGAGGAAACATGGACTCTCTACCAAGTGAATTGTTACTTTTGGGATTAAGGACTGCATATAGATGACTTAATGAGTGTTTTCCCATCTGTTTCACTGAATGAGTTTTGAATGGTAATTATGTTGTTTTGGTTGGGTGTTTGGTATCTTTTATTCTGAGAACAAGACTGGAAGTTTTAACTAACTACAGCACTGAGATTTAAATAGGATCCACCAACAGAAGGTGTGATCACATGATTTGAAAATTAAAAAATGTTATGACTAGTAAAATATTTCTATCATTTAAAGGGCAATAAAGCAGCTGTCTGAATTTTGAGTTTGCATTAATTTTATTATTCTTCCTGTCTTTTGTTGATGTTAATGCACTGTAGTAAATATCTGCATGTCAGACTTTGCTCTTGGACCTGTCCATGGTTAAAGTGGACCTGGGCAATTTAGGGTCTTACAGGTCCTGGACCATGAGTCAAAGGCAAAATTTTCAAGCCCTGGTATGGCTGAAGGCACTTAATATAGATGATAGGAGCAAAATACATGTGAAAAAACTGAAAAATCAGCTTAAGACAAATCAGGAGATTTGCAACATCTGGCCAGCAGTTTTGACTTCAACAAAAGTAAGACTGTCAATGAGAATAGCAAATTTTTCAATGCAGCACATGTTTTCTACTTTCTTATCCCAATTAGGACCTAAAGCTTGGGTTACTGTGTCAACAGTCTTCATCCCTTTTCATAATATGAATGAGAACTTTTGTGTGATCTCTGACAGGGGACATTATTTTGACTAAATCTGAAAAATGACCTGCTACCATAAATGGGAGATTGTGTTCGGCTACAAAGTTGGCAAACAGTGTCTTGGCATGTACATCTTTATCCACATTCGATACAGATTACATGAAAATAAATTTCAGTGATGGCATATTTTGCTGCTGTGTTTAAGGTTTTAACATGCTGCATGATGGATATCATTCTCGCCACCATAGCAGATGTTAAAATCAGCTTTACAGGAAGGACAGAATGCAAATTCATATCCTTTGAACTTGATTCAAACCAGTGAAATTCCCATCTCAATCCATCATTAAACTTTGTGTGAATTAAGGGTCTATTCATTGTGTTATGTTGCTCAAAATCAGCAACTGAATTGTCTTGCTCTACTGAAACAAGTTCAGTCACATGATCACAGGCAATATTGGGCTAAATATACTGCACCTAAAGCAAGATGTGAAAAAATGGAAACAAAAAAAAAAAGTTTCAATAATAATTTTGTGCACACAGGAGATTTCAGTGACTAACATTAGAGATGAAAGGCACCAATCATTTCAACGGAAAACCCATATGTCTGGGAGGTTCACATGTATGGTTGGTTTGGATGGTATAGATCTTTACAGCATAGCAACACAAGTAGGTTATTTAGTGCCAAGGTAATTGGAATAAAGCACCTTGCCATATGATACACCACTGCAGCTGATCCATGCTGGTCTGATGGCAGGATTCAAGCTTGCTTCTTTCCATCATGAGTCCAGCATGCTAATCACTGAGCAACTGCAGCTCCCCCTCGCATATATGGAGTAATACAGACTGTTCCTTCACATCAGATTTAAGAAAGACACACTCAATTCTAAATTCTGTGAAAACACTTTTTATATGAAAAACTTTCCACCAATCCCATTTCCAGTCATGAGTAAGTAATGCAATTTAAATGCATAAAATAACACATTATTTTCCTCAGCCTGATATTGTTCAGTATGCATATGATATAATATGCATGGAAGTTAACCATATTAACAAACAGAACAATCTAGGTTCCAGGACTAACACAGCCAAACATTAACTGTTACGCTGGCAAAGCTACATGCCATTACTTTTGACATAATTTTACTGAACCCCTACTTAAGTGACTACCATTAAAATGAAATTTCATATAACAAAATCATTTTGCACCTAAACTTCATTTCTAAATAATGCCCCATTTACTTAGGCATTCAATTCACAACGGTATGGGTTGAAGTTGTGGATGTTTCATACAAGTCACCCAAATTAATAAATCAAATTGACACCAACAACCAAAATTGTCTATACAGGCTTCACTCTTTTCACACAATTCACCATTGTAATAAAATAAAATGAAACTCTGGAAAGAAAATTGAGTGTTAACAAAAGTCAACAGTTCATGCATCATGGCTTGCTACAACCAAGGTAAGAACATTATGAATGTGAACTTCTGTATCTCTGACTCAGATAAAGGCAGGCAACAAAGTAGTAGTGATTTTAAAATTATCACACTTGAGACAGATAAGCATGAAGTGATTTTCAAATCTGTAGTATCATTTATTTTCATTGGTCTCAATTTTCATTTTCTTTTAAAAAGATATTTTCATGAGTATTTAAATTCATGGTTTTGCTTGTCAAAAGTGTTCATATTTATAAGTATTTAATAGCAAATAAAGAACACAAAAGAACAAAATTGTGCTGACACAAACAACGTTTGCTTCAAAGGTTAAAACAATACAGACACCTGTATGAGAATAGCTTAAACACCTGCCAAGATCAATCACTTACACTCAAAATCAAAGGGAGCTGATGCAGCCAACAACACAAAGCTAATCAGTTATTAAAGTTCATGGTTATGATCTCTTCCTTAAAACACTATCCATAATATTGTCCTATCAATTACTTTCTGAAGAACATTCAACCGACACCTTTATTGGTTTGGATAATGTCGTTTTCCACATTGGAAATAAATACATGTCCAGCTGCCCCTTTCTCAACGCAATTAGTAAGCAGTGTCAACATTTGATATCTTCAGTGCCCATCCAAGTCTGAAGATGCTAGCTAAATTGAAAAATAATGGAATCACTTCTTTACTCAAGCCTACCTTATGTATAAACCATTTTCAACCACCAGACTTATTAAAACTTTATCAAACAAGCTGAATGAGGCTGCTTATGCAAAACTGAAAAAAATCAGACCTAATTAGCTTTGAGATACATGTTTAATTCAACAATTTCAGGATTATTTACCTGATAAATATTTATGTGTACCAGCAGACTTGATTGATATGATGTTGATTCAGTGGTTTCATCCACAAATCAGTGAAGTATGAGCTTCAATACTCTGCAGAAATTAGTCCATACACCTATTGTTTCATTAGTAGGTGTACATCAAGCAAACGTACCTTACAGTCATGTTGTTCCATGGGATTTATTGAGTTTACATGGCTAAAATGTGACATGATTTCACGAGATTTAAATTTTTCAACTGCAGCTTCCCCTGAATAAGTATTAAATCTGATTTTCATATAAAAGCACAATTTATAATACTGTCTGTCATTTCAGTGATACTAGTGTTTGAATACCTTACGCTTTATCTCATTTCTCTATATCCTTACTTATGCCACAACATATTGATTTTATGCCTGTGAGTGGAAACTTACACGCACATAATAATGCATAATAATGTGGGGGCCCCGAGTGGCCGAGTGGTCTAAAGCACTCACCGTTACGGATCACTGCCATCTCACCTCTATCTGCATGAGTTCGAGTCTCAGGCTCAGCTAACGAGGACATGTGAGAAAGCCTGCCAGTAGCTTTTCGTGGGTTGGTGGTTCTTCCTGGGGTTTTCCAGGGTTCTTCCTCCACCAATTGTACTGGCCACCATGTATAGCCTATCTTGTGCTGAAAAATGGCGTTTAACCCTACAACAACAACAACATAATAATAATGTGTCCATTTATCATTCTTATCTTAAAAGAATTAAAATAAAATAAGTACATGTAAAAGCTAACATTTTATTCCCAGATTACAGAAATGACATTGGTTTCTCAGCTTTATTGATCATTAATAATGAAACACAGTAAGATAATGGCAGAGGGGTGCTTCTTTATCATATGTGACTAAATTTTCATTGGGTCTTTAAATTCATGTTTCACAGCAAGAACACAATCCAAGAAAATTGGTATCCCTTGAAAATTAGTGATACTACAGTAATATATCATTAGATGTTTGATTTGTAAAATGGATTCTGTTTGCTATTCCAACCCATCACATAAGTAAATGAGTGCATCAGCTGCGAGTATTGACTGCAGTATATTGCCTGGCACATGAGTAAAGCACTTTGTGTATATTTAATTCAAAATTGGATATGTTTGTGATGTCTCAAGATTCAGGCCTGTCTATCTTGCAAAGCCAATTCATCATAAACATCTAATTTTACTGTAAATTAATACATGGTGGATACTTCCTTTCAATGAACAACGGAAGAGTGCAGATGATCTCACAAAATGATTCAACTCAACTGAAGAAGCATTTGACATTGATTTATTTATATTTATTATAATCAACAACAAACAACACATAAAATGTCAGCCTATTAAAATCTGATCTAACCCCTTTACACTATGTCATTGGCCATTGTCCCTACATCATAGAAAATGCCAGACTCATCCCAGTTTAGAATGTGCTATCATCGCACTAATCCAATAATGTTGTCTTAGCTACAGAAAGCAAGATGATGTTTTGCTCAAAATGCCTTTAAACCCCTTAATAGATTGATAATTATTGGATTAAACTGTAACTACAATGTTTTTTGAATAGTGATCGATTGACTAATTATGAATAACTGGCGTTTAAAACTGGGTAGCCTGGCTGCGCGCACACACACAGACACACAGACATAAAGACACACATGTACACTCACATATTCATGGAGCTACGATAATATTTATATATCTGACCACTGGGTTTACACACAGATGATTAACACAAAGGATTTTACTGGATTAAGAAGAATATTTCAAAACAGTAATTTACCCTGATTGTGCATCAAAAGATCTGGTCTCATTTACAATCTCTCTCCCAGACTCCAATTCTCCAATCTGTCTTTTTATTTCATAATCTGTAAAAAAGGTATCACGATTTATACTAACTATATAATTAAAAGACAAATTCTTATGATTAGAATTTAATTTGGGAATCTATGCTATCTTACATAACAGTAATTACACTCTGCACTAGTCTTTCTGAAAATAATCCTTGGAATAAAACTGGATTTTGTTTTTGTAAAACATATTTCCGAACTGCAGACCCAAAGCCAAAAATAAAAAAATGCAGAAAAATTGCTGTAATGTCAAGAAAATCCTATCTAATCAGTATATATGCATACAAACATACATACCAAATTTCATTTACCTATCTCAAAGTGATTTCTTGCTTTAAGTTTGCTATCAAATGTTTTGTCCAAAATAGGGTCCAAAATGTGTAAAAGCAAATAATTAAAAATTGCTGTACTGGCCTTAAGCTCTGAGAAGGTATATGGTGCAAGGGTACTCTCATATTCTGGAGAAAGATGATGACTGTTTGGATGTGGCAGTAATCCAAGTGAAGAGAAGGCTATCCTCTGAGGGAATCCAATCGACTAGATCCCAAAACCATTGAGTGCCCAATGAATCTATATGAGAGTGTATCAGTACTCTTGTCCAGCTCTTCTACACATACAGTTGTCAGGAGAAATGAGACTTCGAACCAAAAAAGAAAACTGGAAGAACAAGCTACAGAACACCCAGAAGCGAAGCCTTTACTACTACCATCCCAATCAATTCCATTTTATAAAGAAATGAGAAAGCTTCTTTCCAAATATATGAAATTAAAAAAGGTATCTGACTACCTCCTAGAATGTGGCCTCAAAGGGAAAATTGCTTGAGGATTAGAAATTAATTTATGCCCAAGATTCACTAATTGTCCCGAATTCGTCAGTGCTTGGAACACCATCCTCCGAGAAGCCTCAAAGAAACCAACCAGCCTGACATTCATCCACATACTTAACAGGACTTCATCTATTTACTCACCTGCACGAAATGTGGGAAACAATATGTAGGTGAGACTAAAAGGGAATTCCAAGTAAGAATAAAAGAGCACCTGAGGGATATCCGTAATCATAAAGATTCCCCAGTGCCTAAGTATTTTATTTTATCTGACCAAAACACAGATTGTTTTAAATATCAAATAATAGAAATTATTAAATCTGATCCAGGGCCCTCCAGTAGCACTATTTTTAGGAAAGATAGAGAACTTTAATCGATATACCAATTACATACTTTACAGCTGGTAGGGATTAACATCTTGGTCTAATTGTGAGTACAGGCATTTTTGACCTACTCTCATATTCTGGTTCAACATAGATTTATTAGGGACCAACATTGTCTGTCCTCCACTGTACTAAAAACTAAAGGTGAAAACAGAAATATCCACTCTCAAAACTACAAAAAGAAATTTACCCCACATTTGCAACAATACAATGAAAGAATTTTCATCCCAAATACAACAACATTAATTTAATAAGCATATGTCAAGGAAGTATCAAGCCCTTATTCTGAGCTCTTGAAGCATGTCAAGGAAGTATCAAGCCCTTATTCTGAGCTCTTGAAGCATGTCAAGGAAGTATCAAGCCCTTATTCTGAGCTTTTTAATAAGCATATGTCAAGGAAGTATCAAGCCCTTATTCTGAGCTTTTTAATAAGCATATGTCAAGGAAGTATCAAGCCCTTATTCTGAGCTCTTGAAGCATGTCAAGGAAGTATCAAGCCCTTATTCTGAGCTCTTAAAGCATGTCAAGGAAGTATCAAGCCCTTATTCTGAGCTTTTTAATAAGCATATGTCAAGGAAGTATCAAGCCCCTTATTCTGAGCTCTTGAAGCAAATGTCATGGAAGTATCAAGCGCTTTTTCTGAGTTCTTTAAGCATATGTCAAGGAGGAATAACTCACTGACTCTGCATACTGAAGCTAATGCAACCTGAGGACAGGCTTTGTATGAAAGGAGCTTCAGTGAGGTCCTGGCCTAGGATTTGAATTTATTCAAATTCAACCAAGTCAGAACCCAGGAAAGCTTTTACTTGGAAACTGTGTAAGTGGTTTAGTCCTATACAAATCAAAGTTGGCCATCAAGTCTTGGAGGTCTTTGTCATGACCAAGATTGTCTCTGCCATGATGACAGAAAGTATCTTATATCATAAAATGGTAGCCTTTAATAGTAACTGGGGCCAACTTTTTCTACTCAAACAGCCAGAGAAAAAAAGTCATCTACTTGTGGGATTGATGGCACTCAAAGGGATGGTGTTTACTGACTTTGCACCAGTCCTTGAAAACATGCCACTTTCCCCCATAAGCTCTTAGAGTTGAGTGCCTTTTTGCTTGTGCAATTTTTTCCATGTTTTAAGGGTTATATTACTTATGCTGCAGGTCTCTCCTGAAAAAAAAAGGCATGAAGTATGTCAGTCTGGGCAAGGCTGGAACACTTGGGTATGAGGCTGCCTGACAGATTTGGCCTGGCCATGATCTTCCTGGGTAGATCTATCACTAGACTGAGGAGATCACTGACCCAGGACTTGTCCAAGTGAAGAGGGGCAATCAGACTCATTTTGCACTTCTGGACCCTCAATTTCTGTATAATTTTTGGAACCAATACTGTTAGAGATAGGCAAAGACACACAGACCCTCGCAACTTACAGAATGGGCATTAATGGTCCAAGTTTTGAAATCTGGTACAGTAACTGGAGAGATGAAGTTGGGCAGATTGTGATTTCACCTGGTTGCAAAATGATCAATCATCATATGTCCTCACAGCAGGCAAATCTGATGAAATACTGATGGGTGAAGGGACCATTCTGAATTAAGAGTCAGCCAAGAAATATGTCTGATCTGGGTGTCAATGTCACGATGAATGAAACAATGGCAGAATTTCCAGACCGGAATGCAGAGTTTAGGTGATTTGGTGCCATCTTTCTTGAGAGGGAACATCAAAACCATCAAGCTGATGAACATGAGCACATCCTTGTCCTGAAGATGATCTCTCCAAAATTGAAAGGCCTTTATGATAGCTTTCATCTGTAAGAGACTGATGTTTAGACCTGCATCTTTTGGATCCCTTTGGCTGATGACGGCATTGAAGCCCTGCAACAGATGGACTCAACGACCTGGCACACACGGTTTTATCTGGATGAGTTTGATCCAGAGGTATTACTTTTGTGAACCAACCTCAGATGCAAAACTGATCCAGGAATGACACTAACTCACTTGTTATGCCTATCCTGTAAATGAGCAGCACTGAAAAGGGATGCCAATGAGACAGCAAGGCCATCTGAAAAGAAGAGGTGACCCAGTGGGATGAAAATCACTACTTCCATTGAACAATCTGAGAAGTTGCAAAAACTCCCCACTGTATTCCTTTTCTTTTTGGAAACGGAGACTCTATAAGCTTAATGATTCTGACAACCTGAAGGTGCAGAAGATGTACAAAGCTGAGGTGGGTGAGAAATTCCATACCCAGATGAATAAGCTGTATACTGCTGAGATGAAGAAAGATCAGTCTTTTTACTGATCAGAAAGCTGAGATGATCTGTGAGATCATTCTTTCGCTTGGCTAGAATTGAACTTACCACATATTTCTGGAGGGTGTCCACCATGTATCTTGCCATGGAAGTAGATGAAGTCACACAGAACAGAGAGATGACAGAGATGATTTGTTTCGTAAAGGCCCAAGAACTTAATTTCAATCTGATGGGGAGAGGACAAAATTGATAACAATTCCCTCAGTATGCAAAATGAAGAAATTTCCATCAGGACTGATGGCAAATTCATTTGAATGGATGGAGAGGCTGACTGATCTTGCCATCTCATTTTGAATTTTGGTGGGAGTATGAATTGATTTAGGTGTCTCAGGTTGATGATTGACAAATGGTCTTCCAAACCAGAAATACCCTGGAGTAAAACCCTAGAGATTGTGGATTCTGAACAATCTCCACCACCTGGTTCTTGATAATCTAAAGTGCATCCTTTACCAGGTCTGACAATATTTCAGTCAGGAATGGAGAGGATGAACAGGGAGGGAACTGGCAAACTGAGATCTGAAGCCCATCAAAATGATTTGGATTGCCCACTCATTTTGCAAAGAAGATGAATCCAATGCTCTTTGAACTGCAAGAGTCTGGCACCTACCAGAAGGGACATGGATCAACAGCATAAGGATAGAGGCTTCATGGTGAAAAAACTTCCTTTCCTACCCCCCCCCCCCATTTGACTGCCTCTGAGACTGATTTAGAGGGTTGTCTCTGCATAAAGGGTTGTTGTTAATGTGGGTTTAATGCCATTTTTCAGCACACAATTGGATATACATGGCAGCCAGTATAACTGGTGAAGGAAGAAAATCAGGAAAACCCATGTAAAATCCTCTAACCCACAGGAAGCTATTGGCAAGCTTTCTAACATAACCACACTGGCTCAGCCCATGACCCGTTGACAGAGGTGAGATGGCAGTGGTTAGTAAAGGTGAGTGCTTTAGACCACGCTCTGCCATACAGGCCACCCTCCATATATTGGGTTGGAATCAAGGCTGGTTTTGGGGGTGCATAGAAAATGATCTCATAACCCTTCACCTCTACACATGAGGTATTTGGAGCTAATTCAGAGATGATTTATAAGGCAATTCTTGTACTGCCTGCCTCTGTACATCCTTTATCTTACCACTGAACAGCAAAGATGAACTGAAGGGAGTGGTCCACAGAGTCATGACACGGTGTGACTTGAGCAAGGTATGGCATAAGCATGCATCCCATTGCCCAAGGTCAAGATTGGTGAAACTCGTCAAAGCAAATAGCTACCGAATAGTGATCCACCCTGTTGATTACCTTTGCTATCCAAGCCACTGACTCCCAGGCATACTCATTGCTGAACTTCTCTGCAAGTCTGAAGATTGCCAGAGACAACAAATCCAACAATGAAGACACAACTACTATACTGTGAATGAGCTTCAAGGTAGTGTGAAGAATGCCTTTATCCACTTTATAGCAAACTGTTGAAGCTATTGACTAGTGTAGTTCTTGTCTAGCACAGAGATCCATAAAGAATGCAATGGAATGGGTATTATACCAGTGAGATACAAAGGATGCTGCTAGTTACTCTCAGCAAAAATGGCTCTGGAATTGCCTGGATCATATATCTTGGCAGAAAATCTATCAGCAATTTGTTTGATTCTCCTAGACTAAGGGAGAAGATGGACGTAATGGCCAACTTTCTCACTGTTGATATCAACTGAGGCTTTGACCCTGTAAACCAGCATTAAAGAGGGGGTAGAAGACACTGAGTTTGGCAGCACTGGATACATTTCCTCTACTGCCACAAAAGCTATACTCAGTCCTCTCCACAGTGAGATCTATACATAAGAACATCATTAGGCTCAGTGTGCAGGTCGTCCTGATCCGGATCAAGATCAAAGTTGGGGTAATACATTCCTGAAAAAATAGATGAGGCATGGCCATCATCTCTAAAAAGTGTCATGTACTGTCCAAGAGGTCAGCCATGAATAAATGGCTAACCATATCCATAGGATGTAGTCATGGAATCGGTAAAAGACAGCTTGTTGAAATCAAAATCAGCATGGGTGCTGGGTGTAGATATGGAAGTACAGACATCTGTACTACCAGAGTTTGGTAATAATAGGCAGGCATACAGACCTATAACTAAGATCCTCAGCAATGTAAACATTCCATGGCATTACTTGAGGCATAGGACAATATGCTACAGAAGCCATATGGTCACTGAACAGTATGCACTTAGAACCAGATGACTGGAAGGTACAATCAGAATCCAATATAGCATCCAACTGAGGTACAGCTAGACAGCACAGCACATTCAAGTCATGTATAAGCCCCATGCACCCGGACTTACGGGCTTGAAGGCTATTCTTGAATATACGGTTGGACTTATGCCCATTGGACAGCCTAAAATTGGGGGGATACTCCCCCAAAGTGTAAAACTTCATGACTAAAACAAAAGATGGAAAAACGGGGAAAAATTGGCCTGAACTAATCAACTCTGTCATAGTTTGCTGTACCAAGCCATGCACCTGCAACTCCACAGATGGTGTATATGGCTGAGGAGAAGACGCAGTTCCCTCTATTTCCCCAGATGCAACTGTAACTGTTGATAAAGTATGTTGTACATTTTACTGAGAGGGGGGCCCAATGGCCCACATCTTCCCCTGGTTTTGCTGCAGTTTTCTCAGTACTGCTGACAATGTATTCTCCAACCAACCAGCACACATGCTGAAACTTGTACCAGCAATACATGTGTCATGAGAGTCCTTTGTAGTCAATATCTTGCATTTAACACATTTTGTCATGATGTTTATTTTGAAACAACAAAGTAAGAAATAAAGAATATATGACTGCATGAATAACATCAGAAATCTTTGTTGTACAAGGGGTGACAAAATAAATAGTGTGCACGAACAACATCTTTTCATATAGCATTACCTTGTAGATCCATGTAGTCAGAGATCACACAAAAAGCTAAGCCCACATGAATAAAAAATTCACATAATTCTGGTCAAAATTGTTAAAAAATAATGTTTACCACTTTAAGAATAATCCTTGAAATAGAAAAAAGTTACAATATCCTCAATAGATAGATGAAATTTACAAAAATTTCCAATGGAGGCAATATAAATGCTCTATTGCCAGTTCACAGCAAAAGCTTAAAACCAGCACCACCTGCTGGTGGCAAGGGGAGGCAATGGGTAAGAATTATTAAACTATTGATACTTGTCTATATAATATAGACAGGAAAGATTAATTTTCATCATTTGGGACAGTTGTATTCAAGAGGTAGTAGGGCTTATGCTCTTAGCATTGATGTGATTGGAGAACATATCCGAAGGAAAAATTAACAAGTCCCACGGAATCTTCACTAGTCTTTCCCACAAAAACGATACCAGATGAAACTTTGCTAATTGCTAGACAAGTTTTAAAACTCTGAGTCTGACATTAAATTAATCAGGATGGGGCTAGCAGACTATCATTAACTGCAATCCCTGCAAGTAGGCTGCACTATATGTCCAAGAGGTTCTTGGAGTGCTGGGAAACCATGCCATCCATTATCATCTGACTTTAGATAACAGATGCCTCTTTGTGCCGAAAACCCTGCAATGGACACTCAAGGCACAGGTCTTAAACACTTAGTCAACTAACCATGATTTAGCCAAAGTACCTTTGAACATTAATATGCAAAGAAAAACAGTCTGAATTTTTTTAAATTTATGGATTAAAGTCAATGTCACCAGCAATAAAGTACTTCAAAATTTAACTTTAAATTTAAGATTTTAAGAAATGAAACCATAAATATTCAAATCAAGTAAATGGAGTTAAAGGTAATTGAATAATTCATGTAAAGGAAATGAAAAGGCCATCTACTGTCATTTATAAGCTGCAGGGCTGCCTCGAGTACTAAAATTAGAACCTGAGTGCTCAAAGTGTCAGATTAAACTTGCTCACCACACCCATCATCATCATCATACATACATCCAAAAAAACAAAAAGAGCCCCAAGGTGCCCTTTGACAGATTTAGCCGAAGTGGAAACAAAATCATCATTAATGTCTTCCAAATAATCAGGAGGAATTGTTTCATCATTTTGATGAGTACTCAGGATAAAGATTTGAAGTTGAGTCAAAGATGCCTCAGGAGCTCAAGATCTCCATTAAGACAAGTTTTAAAATATATAGAAAATATAAGCAGTGATTTTGGCTATGACAAATTTTACCACTTTTTTATATAAATGATTTTATAATACACTAGTAACAATATACATGCTTATGATGAGAAAATGTTTCCCCAAAGTTGAATAATACAGTAAGATAGTGAGTTTATAGACTTGCATGGTATATAATAAAGTTTAATATGAAAGTTTTTAAGACTGATGCATTTGCACTCACCTTGAATTGGGTAATTCTACCAAATATGCATTTCATCTGCACTTCATTTGCATTCATTATGCATTTCATTTGTGTTAAATCATGTTTGCATTTCACTGTTTTTAGTTTTTCCATCTCAGAAATGCATTATGATTTTGGGTTTACTGCTTCCATTTATCCTTTTCTTTCTTTAGAAATTCACCGACCAAAGTCAAAATTTCTTTTCTACATTGTCGTATTAAAAGTGTGCTTTAATAAAACAGAAAATGCATATAATTTAAAAGACAGCAATGAATTTATAATAACTGCAATAACTATTAATATAGTTGTTGTGAACATCCCTTTACCTCATGTAAGCGCCTTTGGACACCTCTACTTGTTTCTTATAGAAACGCCTTTAGGCACCTCTACCCAATTTGCATGGAAGCGCCTTTGAATGCCTCTACACCATTCTCATTGAAGCGCCTTTGGACGCCCACTGTAAACATCAGCCATTCTGAGCTGGTTTTCATAGCACCCCCTTTGGGGAAAATCCCCTATTAGGTGCTACATTCATTGATTTGAATGACCATTACGTCAGATTACGTGGTCACTATTTAAACTCTAGTAGTAATCTACTATTTAAGGTAACAGGATCACATTCTCCACTCCAAAATGTTGGCCACAGATTTAGTTCAGTACTTTTCTGAGTTTGCACAATTAAAATCACTACCATGAAAGCTTCAATAACTTAGGTGAAGGTTCCTATATTGATGTTGGCAACAATGAGTTTTTATAATTTATCAAATGCAGAAGATTTAGTGATATAAATGTAAACAAAGAACTGGTAAATTTAGAGTATGAGAAATGGCAGCGATGGTTGGTCACATGGCTTCACTAGCTTGACAGCGAATGAGTTTGCTAAGATTTTAAAGCACATAAAAAATTCTTCCATGAAAATAATTATACAGCTAATGATCAGATTTTACTCCTATTTCTATACATAATAAATGTGTACAAAAGATGTAAAATGTTTAAAATTGATGTTGAACATAACATTTACTATACTGCTATAATAGTCAACAGGCAGGACTATGTGCATGGAGTCAACTAGCTAACAGGTGTTCTGTTTATAGTGCAATGCACTATGTAACTTTAGGACATGTATATTGACTGCCTAAAAAACCATACACTCTAATAGGTAAAGGGATAAGTATTGTATGGATACAACACCAGCAATGATGACATCATAACAATGCTGGTTGTTAGAAGAATCTGACAACTTGAAACTACAGAAAATCTGTCAGTGTTAAAAACCTATCCCTGATCATCATGCAAATGGACTTTTAGGGGCAGCCTAAAATACAGGTAACCAGAGTTTCAAACCCATTTATCATTCTGTGTTTGTGTCATTCTACATTCTGCATTTTGCATTCTCTGTTCCTTCAAAGTGGCATTCATTCTGCATTCATTGTGCATAACAGCTGCATTCCATTTCCATTTCATTGGCAAAATTACTATTTCTGGGTCTCTGAAAGAATATTTCAAGCACTTGTTTCATACTGTACCTATGGCCCTGCCAACACTCCTAACACTGTTTAAGTTCTTGACCTCAGTTCTAACACCCAGTGGCTCGCCTGGTCTGTGGACAGAGATATTAGCATCAACCCTTAAGGCTCCCTCTAAAAATGTAAAAAAAAATGCAAGCATTTATAAAGAAAAACATGCAGAATAGAGACTCTAAATTGTAATGTCAAAACTTTGTAAGCATTTTTTTAAATAAAAGTTTTAGTAAATTATAGGTTTGTGAAACCATTTGACTGATAAAATTCAAAATTGAAAAGGCACATTTATTTTTTAAAAAATCAGAACTTATGCGCAGGTATGGACACAGATAACTTGCCAAAAACTATTTAAGGTCAGTGCTCAAAGAAATTATGTGAAATATAGGCCTAGGCCAAGTGGCTTTAAAAATAGTACTAGCTCTGACCAACAAACCACTTGCCCAACAAGGCCATAGTTTTTACCATTATTCTGATGCAATGCTGAAACTGCTATACATTAATAAAAACAAAAAATTCCTTTAAAATGACCAATTTACTGTGTAGCTGTCCCTCATAATATGGTACTTCTGAAAAATGGTATCATCTTGTCTAATAACATTTTTATTCAATTTAATTTCACCAAAAGCAATTTTTTTCTCCAGGTCCCGATGCCAACTATTACTCAGGAATTTCATTTTCTGAATGCAGGAAAAATCTCCACATTTGTTGAACCTGGTTGAAAACATAAATGAAGTAGGAAAAACATGGGTCTTTATTACATCAACCAGTAAAACAAAAAAGTAACTTCAAGTCTGGTAATCAGATCATGTCACAGTACCAAGAGTTTATCACAATTACAGAAATTGCTCACTCCTTATAACAGAAGCAGTGACTGGAAACAATTTCAACTAAATGGATTAGAATACAATGTAACAATCTCTTCCTTTATAATGAAAAACGTACTGGAGAATTTTATAAGTTTATAAGTTGCAAATCCCATACCTTAGCTAAACTGTTAAACAATTTCACAGATATAACTTAATATATTAAACTAGTGATGCATTACCAAGTCAATGTGAACAAAGGACAGCTCATTACTATTCATGCTGGAAAAGTGTGCACTATTTATAGGTAACCAATGCATTAAGTAAATAACCATCATAACATGGAGGAAGCTAAATATGGAACCCAAGCATGGAGCTGAATATTAATAATTTACTAGTCATTTACAAATCTTCAAAATGAAAATGCTACATTTTGTTGCCTCAGTGAAAGTTTCTTGACTGAACACAAAAAATATGGTCAAAAGGGCTGAGCAAATCTCATAGCCTAACATTCTGGACTATTCATTTTCGAAGTCGGGCAAGTAAAATTTTTATAAGTTGTTAGTCAGGGACAAGTGCATTTTTCCTATTTTAAAACAAAGCTGCGCAAGTGCTTACTTTCATGCCATATTCATGTTATCTACCTTTATCTGGCTATTCATGCCCTCCAGGCATATTGAATGATTGATTTTACCTGTTTCCATGTATTACATACTGTATCACACATACCATTGGTCACTGGTAACTGCTGCATGTGCGCACATTCTAGTTGTTTCATGACGTCCTGTGTCCATCTGTCATATCCAGTACATTGCAAATTTCATTTCCATCCAGTGTACATTGAAAGTCGATCGACCACAATGACACATGTCTGGTTCTATGTATTAAAACATTTTATTATCTAACATTATTACTTACCAGCATTGTTTTATATCATGTTTTAATAATTACGAGTCATGCTGTGAAATAATATCTAGTAACATCAAATATAAATAAGTAGTGAGTGTTTGCACCAGTAACATCAAATATAAAATAGTGAGTGTTTGTACCAATGACTGCCTCTTTGTACAGTACTCCATCACCACAGCACCCTTCATACAATACAGTTCCTGTTACAAAGCAGGTATGGCCATGGACTTTTTTATTATTATGTAACACTAAAATCTATATTAACAGAACAGCTGAATTACGCAACTATAAAATGAAGAAGTCATATCAAGATGAGAAGACCGTCATATCAACTGTCAGATTAACTCTCAGATTATCTGTCACTAGACTGTAGTGATGCACAGAAAATATATATGTTCATTGATGTATATGCACTTTACCAAAAAATTACTGTGAAAAAGAGGTCATATGATAGCAAGAGTGGTTTCAGATTAACTGTCACTTACTGTAGCCATATATGATAAAATCTAGGGTGTTATATAATAAAATTAAGGGTGTTAATTGATTAAATAATTACCAACCAAACAGGGCTCCAATTAGATTTAATGTAATGGTCACAGAATGGCTATCATCTTAAAAATAAAGTTGCCATTTGCAAACACTTGGTTGCCAAATTACACTATCCTAAATGTAGCTTGAAATATCAGCATTGCTTCTTAAATAGGTCACATGAGAAGTGTCCTCCTTGTAGCTTTATATAGGACATGTATCATGACTGATGGGTAAATTGTAAACAATGATATCAGCCCCTGAGATAGAAAACCCTGAGCCAATTTTTTTAATTAATTTTTGTTTTTTTGTCACCAGCAGGCAACTGTTCTGAAAAATTTACTCAACAATTAGAATTTCTGATAGAATTTTCAAGTAATTTACTTGCAACTTGGAACCGTGCTTAATTAATTCTTTTCCAACATTGCCCATGATTTTGATATTGGATGTGGGTACAGTCTAGTTGTATGTATAATGGACTTCATTATAAGTAGGTATACTCCATGGTTCCCATGGATACTATTATAATTGGGGTGTCATGTATGTACATATTGGGGAAAAGGGGCACATATTATTTAAGTGTTTAAATTTCTATCTGACCCAGATATTATTGTTACAAAATATAATCAAATGATCCAAATTCAACTACATAAACTGAATTTATATTGTAGAAGCTACAATGGGTCTCTCAGAATAACAGGCTATGTATAATATAGATTAATAAATGAAAAGGGACAACACCTTGGTCATATATAATACAGAAATGGAAACAGTTGGACTTGAGAATACAAGTATAATATTGAGGTCAAAGTTTATACAAACCTTTCATCTCAAATCATCAGGTCTGTCTTAAGTTACTGATTAGGTATGACAAAGGCAGGAATGTGTGAAATAGAGTAGAGTCTACACTATATATCTCTCCAAAGGAAATTGCTGGAACACGTAGGCATTGTGTATTTTTTTAATTCTTTGGAACATATACATGACTTTTCAAATGAACATAGTTGATTTTGTAAACAAATTTTAATGCAACATAATTCTGGCTCCTTGAATTTTACACAGGATAATAATCAAATAGATAACGGTAGTTGATAACATTAACGAACAATTTACTACCTTCCATCCTTCCACTGCATGTTTCTAGTCTTCTGAGCATTAGGACAAGCTCCCGTACAAAACTAGAAGCTTCTTCTCCATTAGTAAAGTCAGGGGCCGTGACTATCTCCATCAGGCCAACACCTAGTAAGCAATCAATTTCATTTGTTATCAATCTCAGAGTCAACTTACAAATTTTATGAAAATTACATCTTACAGCTCTTCTATGTTTGCTTACATGGTAAATGGAATGTCCCGCTATATTTCAGAAACTTTCATGTCCTGCTATATTTCAGAAACTTTCACACATGAACACATTTCTTATACATACAAAGAAATGAATTTAATTATTTAAATATTGATAGGCTCAAAGTTTACAATGTTATAAATAAATTTAAAAAGGTATATTATAGCTCTGATGTGGGTTGCATTTTTGTAAGCAGACAGTGTAGTTTTCAGAGGAAGTGGCTTGGTGATGATAGTGATATAGAACATGAGTAATGTACATTAAGGAAGCAACGTATATTAACACTGAGGAACAAGAGAAATTTGGTATTTAAAAAGAAATATTTTACATACCTGAAGAGGAATGTGAATGGTGCATTGGGATACCTGTTCACAGAACATGATGTGTGTATAGGAATGGAAATGCTGTAGACATGGCATCAGTGCAGGAAGCAATGATGTGTTCAAGCGTTTTCTCATGAAAGTGAGCAGAGCTCTTCCTTCTGTCTGATGGAGTAGCATTTGAAAAGATATTTAAGCTGGGTATTTGGGGGTCAGTGCAGAAGTCTCCAAGAATAATGAATTCTCAAATATTCACCAAAGCTGCTGTGTTCCTGTTTCCAGGAGAGAGTTATTTACCTTATCAAAGTAACATTAGGAAAATTAGTCTCTCTTGCCTAAAAATCCAGCTCTACCCTGAAAGATTAAAATAACCAGCTTTCTCTCTATACATGCAGACAAGGGGAAGTAACTCTTATATATTAACTCCCCTGATTCCCACCTGGTGGCCACCCATATCTTAGATGTTTACCAGTTTTAAGCCTGAGTAAAAAATGTAACAGAAAGACCACAATTGCAGGAATTGTGGGAAGTATTGATAGCAATGTGATTGGGTATGTAATTTTTCTATCAAACACATTATTCGAACCCATCAACATTAGAAGAATTAGCTAGAGGAGGAAGAAATATTTGAACATCCAACCTCTACCGACATTAAACTGTAGGAGTATGATGTCTGCTCTACTGAAAGGATAACTTCTCCTAACATGAAGTTAGCACAACCAAAGATTATGTATTTATAGATATAATGGCAGTACCTGTAGGATCCTGCACCTGACAAGTGCCTATTGCTCAAATGTTTTCCAGATAAATCCATCAAACTTGCAACATCATGCCTGGAACTGGCATTGTGCTATCATGAAGGGGCATGGTAACTGTCCTGACAGTTACCAGTGGCTCAAATAGATTCAGCTCTCCTCTTTGTGGTGCCATGTTATGTAATTAAGCTGAAGAAAACAGACTGAGTGTGCCAGCCAACTGATTTGATTATGTCTTCAATTGTGACATTACATTCCAAGGCCAAACTTGTGCAAATCACTCATATTTTGTGAGCTAAAATTTACATAAGTTGTACCTCACCTAGTGAGAGTCAAGAACACACTGATCAAATAGCTCTCTTTAGCAAATCAGCCAGCTCTTGTTGGATTATGTCTTGCTTTCCTGCCTTAACCTGTAGAAAGAGCCTTTGATGGCACAACACTGACATACTCCGTTTGCCTCATTTAGCATCTGAGGGAACATACTGGGTCCCGCATTTTTGCCTCTTTCAGTGGGTCGATTAAAGAGAAAAATGTGGACAGTTATTTGTTGACTACAACAGTAACCTGATTTTAAAAATTAACTCAGATAATTTGATTAGTATGTCTGAGCCAGCAGAATGGAACTGCATGTAGTTTTGATCCACAGACGGTGATCGCAGCTGTCTCACCCTGCAAGCTGAAGCTCAAGTCCTGCATGATAACTGCTTCAGTAAAGTGAAAGACATGGGACTGAACTTAGATTAGTAAGTCACTTGAAGACCCCCAGGAGAGGTTCCATTTTGGGAATAAGGTGAGTGAGCATGGTCTGGATGTCAAAATTGGACAGCAAGTCAGAATGGCTCATGCTACGGTCTCTTCCATGATGTTGGAATGAGTCAAATAACAGTATACCTTAATTGTGATAGGGTCTAGCTTCTTGTATTGAAAGTGGAAAAAAAGACGTTAGTATACCTAGTTAAAGGATGGAGGCTGAGAGTGGTATAACAGTGTTAACATGACACCAGTCATTTAAAAACATGACACTTACCTTCATATGCCTTTAAAGTGAAGAGTTGTCCAGTTGTTGCAATACTCTCTACAACTGAAGTGCAAAACTCCTTTTTATGCAGGGCATCCCTAAGGAGTCAGGCATGAAAGATGAGTTTCTCCTGAAAGCATGGGGGTCACTATGCTTTTCCCAGAAACATCCATTGAGCAAATTGTTGATCCAGGACCTGTCCCATCAAATAGGGGCAACCTGAACTGAAAGGGATGGCATACGCCCATATTGCCTCCCAGCTGATTGAAAGGATGTTGATGGCCCATGTCTTTGCGAAATGGAATGGAAAGACAAAGGTGGGTAGTTTGTTTTACCACCTCAGTGCAAACAGGTCTGGCATTTAGTCGGTCCCATAGGGTGCAGACTTGATGGAAGATGAACAGATGGAGAGACTACTCCATATGAAGCAGTGGGTCTCTCCTTGATAATGGTCAGCTAGGAGACTGAGCCTACCTGGGATGTGTCTGACTTGAATGTTTATAAGATATTAAGCATCCCAATGAAGGTCCTTCCATACCATAATGTAAAGGTCTATTGAATATATCCCCCTTAACTTAAAGAGGTAATTAACACTGAAGCATTGAGAATGGCCTTCATTTCCAGAAGACTGATTTAAAAAGCTTTATCTTGCAGTGTCCAGCTGCCACTGATCTATATAAAGTCCAACAACAAGTGTGCCCCCCTCCCCGAAAGCAACAACTGGCATCTGAACAGCATTTTGATTTGCTGTTAAGATGCCAGTTGTTGCTTTCGTGGAGGGGGGTTGTGGGACTTTGAAAGGTATTCTTGCTGCTAACCACTCCCTGTGTTGCCAATGAAACAGAAAGAGTTTGTGTTGGTAGAGATCATAATCTGGTAATCTAAACAACTGGAGACCAGGCACCAATGTACCAGAAAGGCAATCTGCAGCAGGTGCATGTAAAGGGAATCAAGGTATAACAAGTCTGCTAAAGCAATAACCAGGCCATGGAGTTAAAGAGACTCATGATCAAAATAAATGTCCTGGCAGACACCTTCTCTGATGCATGTGTTTGGTAGGAAGACGAACTAGATACATATGTAAGATCTGATTTCTCCACTTTGACTACTGTGGAGGAAGACATCAATCCCACAGCAGCCCAAGTGAAGGTATTTGCATGATACCATGTGAATAGGTATATGAAAATATGTGTTGGACAAGTCAAGACTTATCCTGCATTCATCACTTCACACAGATAGAAGGATGGAACTTGCTGTCTACTTCTTGAACTTCTTGGCAGTATTAAACTGATTGATTCTGCCCAAGTCTATTAGGGGAATCAATTTTCTGTTGGTTGACATACCCAGAAAAAGTCTGGAATCGAAACCCATGAAGTCCAGTATTCGCACTACCTTCCACTTCCCATTTTATGAGCACAAGCTCTGTATTCATTCATCACAAATAGGTTCATTAAAGTCTGGTGCAACAGGAGGACTGTCAGTGAATGGGAGAGATAGCATGTCATTGATGGTAGATAGGAGGCTTGGAGAAGGAAAATCCACCTTGCTTTCAGTCTCCTTGCCCAGCCTGAATGCAGAAGCTAAGAGAATATGGTCATCTATAACTTGCCTTGGCACAAAAAGACTGCTGTTGTTGCTCAAAATTACCACTGCAATCTTTGTTGATAATCAACCCTTCTCTGGTATGCATCCTGATGGAATCACAGAAAGACAGGGTCTTGCACTGAGAGCTTAAGAGGCAACTCTCATGTTGCCTGCTTTCTCACCTCATCAACTTGACCACCAAACAGAAAGGTGCAGTTGAAGAGAAGATCACACGAGTCCATCTCTTCTTATCAAGTCAAGGTTACATGAGGCAGTTAGGGTGGTTGCTTTCGTGTCATGAAAAGCCCTATTGACTGCCATGTCAATACAGCATACTGATTCCCAGGCGCATGATCATTTCTAGCCTTCTTTGCTAGGCAAAAGATTATAAGATATGCCACCTCGAGTTGTGAAGAAGTCCACACAACTTTCCTGAACAGCTACATTTGGCATTAAACACTTGTCTGTCCATTTTATAAAATAGTACAGCAGATATACTGATGGAATTAATATCCTTGTCAAGGCTAGGTTCATCCAGTGTGATGAAAAAGTTCCAGACAATGGACTCACCAAAACAAATTCATTCAAATTTCAAGGGTTGCAAATATTATCTGAGGGTTGCTCAGTTATTTCCGCAATTTGTAATAATGAACATTAAACTCTGAAGGATGGATATTTTTCACTTCATCAACATCCACCACGGCTTTGTAGTATAGACTGATGGTGGAGGAGGGCATTCTGACGATGGCAAAATGTTATATCTTCTTCAATTTTCATCTGAAAACTGAATCCTGTCTTTTCCATGGTTGGACTGCAATGTTAAGGCCAATCCATGTCAGCTTCCTTGTTGACAGGGGTATTGTTTCTCCTCCCATATGCTTTGCATCCAGTGGTACAGCATTCTGTATATCACTGATGATGCAGAATCATCCCCATTCTACTAAGGTTAAACCTGCTAGATCTGCTAGTAGGGCCATTTGAGTCATTTCCAGCACAGAGCATGGCCTGACAGGGACATGTTGGTCAGGTGTGGACATTAAGACTGGGTTAGATAGCTCCAAATGTGCTGCCAGTTCACCATGTTCTAGTATCATGAATATGGCTGGACTGGCTGGTCAGCTGGCCAGCGCAGTCTACTAATATATAATGCTGTTACTTTAGGAACTGTTGAGTGATGCTCTGTTTGCCAGTCTGAGATGATTCATAAATGGCTAAAACATACATTGTCTGGACACTGGACCTGTTGGTCAGTGTACTGTAGATGATACATAAATTTAGTCCTGGTCATGCCAGCAAAGCCAAATCCTTCAATGTTCCCTTGTCCATGCACAGGCAGAGGTAGAGACTTACACTCAGTGGACTGCTAAACTAGTTAACAATGGTCCTAGTTTCATCAAAAATCTATACAACAAAGGCAGCATATCAATGTCCCCATCAATCTGGTCATCCAAATTGAGAAGAAGTCTCTGCATTCAGAAGACTGGGTCAAGTTCTATATGACTTAGAAATTTGCCCTTTGACTTCGATACAATAACTTTTAAAGAATTTTATTAACTGAAACAAAACCGGATATAAGACTTTACATTAAGAAGACAGGTCAGGTTCTATGACTTAGAAATGTACCCTTCAACTTCGACTCAATAACTTTTTAAAAACATTATAAACAAAAACCAAACTGGTTATAAGACTTTACCTTAAGTATACAGAGGTCATGTTCAATTTTCAACATTTTCCAACAACATTTGATGGAGTTATGTCCCCTGAATGATTTTAAAAAACTGCATCAAACTGGGAAAAATATATAAAACATTATCATGATTTACATCATGCCTGTCAAGTACTGATATTTTTGGGCAGATAATTGCCATGATACATCATGAATCAACTACCGGCTCTGTTCAAATCAATCAGACTTCTGTTTTGATCTGCATCATGCAGGCTCTTGCCACTGTCCTGTTCAAGCTGAAGTTGCATAATGCTGGCTGTTTTCCAACTGTATTTATTCCAGTTGTCAGTGTTGTATACCAGGTATTTCACCTTGCCATCTCTGGCTAAAGGATGTCTCTGCTGAGTAATCTGATATCCAGCCTGAAAGAAATTTGTATGCTACAAGAAACATAAAACTTAATATATTTAATACAGCCAGTTCAAACTGGCTTACAATGTGAAATTTTGTCTGCAACCTGTACTTAAATATTGGCACTATTTATGCAATAGTAATTAGTAAATAACCTAAGTATTTAGTAACTATCTATCAAAGGCTCAACTATAGTATTCTCAGAGACTCCCATTTGTTTGTAACCCACCCAAATTTTAAAAATGAACAGCATCAAGGACATAAAAAATGAACATAACTAACATGTCAACTTACTGCATTTCAAGCCAAATGGAAGCTCTGGATGTAAATGAGCAGACAGACTGCTCACTGTCCTTTTCTGGATTCTAAAGTAAAAACTATGTCGTCTGCATTCAATATTTGCTATGTCTAGCTTTAAAATTTCTAAAACACAATAATAAATAAATGGAAGAACTCTTTTATAAGTATACAAAGATATGTAATTCCAAAATTTATGGAATTATTGAGATTATCAAAGAGAGTAAACTACATCACATCTTTTACTTGAAAATATAGACTTGCCCATGCAAATATGGCAACCATGTTACTAAAGAAACTCCTGTTTGATTCAAAACATCAGCAGGTTGACCATGTTTGGGATCCCCTGGAAACAATCTGGTTCAGTGCATTTTTTTATATCCTTGATGCCTTTTGCTTATAAGATCAGTATAGAGTTACAAACAAATGAAAGTGTGTGTACTATAGTTGAGCCATTCATAATTCAACAAAGATTTAGCCAAAGATATGATAGAAAAACAACTCTGTTTAAAAACAAAACGAGTGGGTGAGCATGTGAAGTGTTTCGCTCAGATCACTAATCAGACCCCATACTAGTTAACTGTCAGGATATTTAATGTGGGAAGGTCTCTTCTGACAGTATCCTCTGTATGGAAGATTGCATTTTTGGCACTTCATTGGAGCATCTAATATAATATTTGGATGGCAGCTGAATAATTAGGTAAATGATGACAAGCTGATGCTCCAATTCTACATTTAGACTTACCGTATTTTATGTAATTTTTCGTACACGAAAAAATAATTATTAATTTCAGTGTACGAAAAATTATATGTAAAATAAATAATTATCATTTGGTGGTGCTGACCGTGTACGAAAAATAAAGGATCGTACCAAAACAAGTTCTACAGTAAACACGCTACTCGACAAACTAACGGTACAAACGTACAAAGTAAACATATATTTCCTGTCTCATAAATCAAAAGTACTGTTGTTATTAGTGAACGAGAGAGAGAGAGAGAGAGAGAGAGAGAGAGAGAGAGAGAGAGAGAGAGAGAGAATTATGTCTCAGTGTGCAAGCTTGTCTGTATTTAGAACATATGTAGCTGTTATGTTGTGTAATATTGGCAAAATGATCAAGATGGTTTGAACATGTATAAGTTATGGGTATTATTTATTGGTAAATTGTACGCAACGATACGACCCCACATCGTCAAGAAATTTAGTTCAAGTTGTATTTTTACCGCAACAATAATCTCATTATCAAATTGCAATAAAAAATAAAGAACTTGAAATGAACGTTTAAGTTAATGTGCATGAGAGCAGACGCATGCGATCTCGTGCGCGAGCGCGCACGTGTGTGTGTGTGTGTGTGTGTGTGTGTGTGTGTGTGTGTGTGTGTGTGTGTGTGTGTGTGTGTGTGTGTGTGTGTGTGTGTGTGTGTGTGTGTGTGTGTGTGTGTGTGTGTGTGTGTGTGAGAGATCAATCAAACAAAATTTTTTCAGTGTACAAGACCGTATTTATTCAGTGTGGTTTTTATTTGTAGCTTTTGCAAAGAGAAAAAAAGACTATTTTCAGTTACCTGACAAATGGGATAATCCTCATGTATTACAACCCTACTATATTCCATTAGGAATAAACACCGCTAAATCAACAGTTCATTCTTGTTTTAATTACGATGTACATTGTCACAACAACCACATGGCTATACAGTGTTATTTACACGGTAATTAAACATGCTTAGCGCTTTGGTTATTCTAGTTGAAACCAGATTGAGGGCAAGAATCGACTGAAGAGGTCAAATCAGCGAGGCTGCCAGTAGGGAAATGAGGCTCTCTTTAGGGAAATGAAAGTCTGTCAATGTGCTGTTGAAGCAGTTGTCCATATAGCAGATGCTATAAGGACAAGCGATCATATGCATTACTTGTTATTCGAACTCGCCAATAAAGATAATAGTGGGGTATATCATAGAATAGATTTGCAATAAAATGTTAATTATATCCAAGTCAAAACAGAACAAGCACTTAAAAGATAGTATATGTATATATACGAATCGATTTAACGGAGTCTGTGACTTTCAAATTTACGATGGAAAATGACAAGGTTTTTATATTTTATGTTTGTCTGACCAAAGAAACAATAAGACTAGTTGACCAATGGTCTGTGGTCTTCACTTTAGCATGTACCGAGATGTAATTTTTGTTGGATAAGACAACATCAAAGGGCTTCCAAACTCGTTTTAAAATGCACGTGGTGTTTTGTTACGGTGACGGACTTAATAAGGAGAACTAATTAGCGATAATATTTAAAGGTATGATCTGTAAAGTTCTTTGTTCATTTGTTAATAAACACCAGTAGATATTGTAATGACAATAAGAGTTTATGCACATGGGTGCCCGCAGGATCTTTTGCAAAAGTAGTGGGGGGAGGTCAGTCAGTCACAGCCGGGAGAGTTAGTATAGTAAGCAGTCTGAAACTAAAGCTAATATTTACTAAGCGTTTTGAACAGAATCTTGTGACATATTTTCAGCTTCATTTGCGTGATAAAACTTGTCAGAATATATATTGCAGTATGATTTCCAGGGGGGTCACGTGACCCCCCCCTTGACCGATGCTGAGGGCGCCCATGCTTATGCATCAATCATTATATTTTCTCACCTACAATTAATCATTAATTTTTGTAAAAACAAAATGGGAATACAGTATTTTTGATCTTTTTGGCAAACGTAAATCTTCTTAGTGGAAATTTTATGTCCAATAATTTAATGAATTTTTCAAATAATACAAGGTGTGATATGTACGAAAAATTATGATACATTTAAATAATTATTATTTTGATAACTGCATTGTGTACGAAAAATTAAAGGGTACGAAAAAATACATAAAATACGGTATACCATAAGTAGTAGACGTAACCTGGGATTTAATACTAGGCAGCCTCCAAAGAAGGCTGAGCAAACAAGAAACAACAAGTGCCACCTTAGGAGGTTGGGTACAGCACCTCCTAAGAAGGTTAGGGACAACACTGTGCTGGCAACTGCATGATATTTCATGTGTGGGGATCAGAAAACATATACATTCTTAACCCAAAATATATAAATACTAGATCTGATAATATCTACAACTGAACAATAAAATTCATGTTAAGAGATGTGAGATCTGAGTGTTTACAAGAGACAACATCTGCAAATGCACAAAGCCTGCATCAGAGATTTATAGCTATATTGACAGTAGTTATCAGAAAGAAGAGCAAACTGACTACATGGATCTTTATGAAAATGGATTTGAATGCTGGACAAAGAAATTTCATTTTGCTTTTATTCAGATTCAAAGGGATCTACATCAAGGAAACCACACTAACTGGCACTATTTCATGGCACAAACTTGAAGTTAACTATGACTTTTTTTGGTATTACTGAATTTCCAAAATGCATGTTTAACACAGTTATTGATGAAACTGAAATACGAGACAAAAAGAAAGCAAATATAAAAACAATATCTAAAATTATTTTTATACTGAACTTGAAAGAACAGATGCATGAAATTAAAGAGCTCATCCTATGTACACTCATTTCAAACAACTGTTGACAATTATCTTACTGGAAGATCTGCATAGAAGTAATGCTTCCTGTCAAATTTTGACATCTGACTTATTTTACATCCCAGAGCTGCTGCTGTCCTGATTCCTGCCTCAACACTGCGCTGATTGAGAACCTTGAATAAAAAATAATCATATAGATGAATTCAATAATTAATAAATGAATAGAAAACACAACACGTAACTCAACTGGCATGGTGGTGGCATATCCAAATTCTTTATGACTTTAACAGTGATCTATTTAGATCAAAATACATGGACACTCCCCTCATCCCACAATCTGAGCACTCAAAGTCCCTGCCCTCTGTCATTCAAGAGTTCCCACCACCTCTGCCTCTACCCAGATCACAAAAATACCAACTTGAAACTGTGTAATCTGCCATTTATTCTGCTAACTTTCTGCTTGTTCAGTTTGGGATAAACATAGAAATATGCTTTAATCTGTTTCTACTTCCCGAGAGATGACATCTGAAATTCCATTGTCTGCATCAAATCCTTTTATCACAAACAAATTTGTCTATTTTCTCCAAAATGTGCCCCTTCCTTCAGCAAAACTGCCACTCTTCTCCTCCCCTCTAAAACAAATTCCTAGACAGAACAATGTATTAAAATGTTTGAGATAGAAATAATTTCATCATGTTGTATTCTGTCAACATCTTAAAAAATTTGCTTCAAGATCACAAAACAGTTATACCGCATACATCTACATGAAATATACAGATATCAGTATAATACATGGATTGCCAAAGCTGTTATTATTTCTTTTACTGGTAATGATCTTGTCTTCCTTATAAAACAATATACAATGTAACCCCATTTTTTGAGCCAGCCTTTAATTCAGAAAGAATGCATAAAAACTTTACCATTAAGTTTAATCTAAAATACTTTAACATTGACTATAATCTAGGATGTGGACAAATGCACAGATGGACGTATGGACAGAAATAGATGACAAAGTAATTGATATGTTGAGCTTCCACCAAGATCAGCTCAACAGAAAAGTCTTTCTTAATAAAAACTTACTAAAAAATGTACATACAGCAAAAACCTTACATCATGTCAGATATTTAATCAGTAATTATGCACAGAGCAACTCTGTCAGATCACAAAGATAATATTCACTGAAGGATCACTTGCCAATGTTGAAATTCAATTATGTCTGTCATACTAACTGGAAGAGTCCCTGGTATTGCAGCATCAAAAATGGAGACTTGTGTGTTAGTACTGCCAGCATATTTTGTAGAGGCTCCTGAGAAAAGCTTGCTTTCTGACTGTATTTGAGCATGTATCTCAAGTCCCACTACACTCCTCCACTCTTGCTCTCTATATAAAAAATGAATAGATCAAGTCACAATTGTTGAATGCTCTGCATTTTAAATGTCATAAAAGAACTTCAAGATGAAAAGCTTGTATCATTAGGGACTTTTGCAATGGTGGCCAGATATTAATCTAGGTCAAGAAAAGAGGACATTGAGTCTATCATAACAGATAACAGGGTAGAACACATTTTTTTTAAGATATACAGCTTTCATTGCAATATCACAGTTTATACTCGATCAAACCTTAAGGTTGGCCTCGTCCAGAAATGCCCATGTACTTTAACATTAATTTTGCCATATGCACTTCATGGTGTAAATAATGACCTCTCAAAGGAATATATATGTATCCAATTAAAGCGAATAATCACCATTAAAGGTATGCTTGCATCTCCTATTCTCACGGGTTCCTAATATTGTGCTATTGACTATTTCCACTGAGAATGGTAGTTTTGGTACATGGAGTGTTCAATGAAAACTAATAACAAATTATCTCAACAATGTTTCATTTTCTGAAAATAAATAAGAAAGTTATTAATCAATAGAAAATGTATCAAAGATTTCCTTTCCATAAGTCTCCTACATGTAGCATGATGCCCCACCCAGTCACATTATGCTGACACCAGGCCGACCAGTCCTAACACTAACCTCTTAATGCTGCGCGCCAAGCGAGACAGCTGTTAGTACCATGTTTGTAAGTCTTTGGTATGACTCGGCCGGGGATCGAACCCACGACCTCCCGCATCCGAGGCGGACGCTCTAGATGATGAATAAACTAGAACGGGTAACTTTCATTTGCATGTAAATTATTGTCCTTTATTTGCGACTCGTTTCTTGTTTAGTACCGATAGAGTACAGCACGCCATCCTATGTGCAATCAGATTCCAAAAAGTGTGAGCCATTAATGAAATAGTTGGTATTGAACGCCTAACTGACATGTATGACTTGTATTTAAACAGTATAGTTTCAAAAAGATTTTGTTTCCTTCAAATATTTCATTGTTATACAATCATTCAAAACTTGTAGCTAGAATCGAAATTAGATAACAGCAACGTAGTTTCCTACATCCATTATCAGCTATATCAACAACTCAGATTGCCCTTTCATATAAATTCTAAATAGAACCACAATATACCTTGGGTTATAGCTTGAATTCGAACAGTGACGAATATGCCTAGATACTAAAGAACACAATCGACACAAACGTCTTAATGAAATTCGATGGATGTAAACCATTTTGCGTTAGATTCGCATTTATTTTGCATTGTTCATGGTTTCGCTCTATAGTTTTGTACTCGCAAAGGTGAGATTTCGAAAAAGAATATCCCAGGTTAATTTAAGTGGAAATTCTGGATTTTTTAAAATGACTTTACATGTCTTAGATATTATAGCAGAACTTCAAATTTTCTTTATTTTGGTGTCTGATTGATGTGTGATTTTAGGCTGAGAAGTATACAGCTTGGTCTGACTTCAGATGTGCATCTATCAAAATCCATCTAGCTCTGCTTGAACAATTCACTTCCTGTACTTTAAATTACAAAGGAAGAGCCGGTAACTTTTTTTTTTCTTTACTTTATACACGGACCTTGTAATTTTCAAAGCCTCATATTCCTGCTTAATCTGTGTTTTGACTCTATTATCAAAATACTCTTTTAAAAGCAGTGAAATTCAGCAATACGAGGTGAATTTGCTAAAATTGTGATATTTATCTTATACAAACAAATAAAATATATCCATAATTTTTAGACTACACATTACATAATCTTTAATTGTAAACCTTTTTTCATTTAATTAATTGAACAAAATTTCACAAGAATTTGTAAGAGAGTTAATTTTTTTTCTGAAATCTTCCATTGTGGATGTAGCAAAGCTAGGAGTAAATGGAAAATGTTTAAATTTAAATTTTTAAAAGTTTAATATAACAGCTATTTTGTTTTCCACCAAAAGATGCTTTATTTGCGCACTGTAAAGTTTAACAGTCACTTTCCCACTTTCCTGCTTTCCTATTATAGACGACATTTTGGCAATATTGATAGAGACCTTAACTTCCAAAAGCATACATTCATTACTGTCCCAACTGAACTGATAATAAATATATAATGAAGACGTTGTTTTTCCAAATGTATATCTAAACTAAATATTAAGTATATATCGCATATTGTGCAGATATAAATGATTTATCAGTCATCTAAAGTGAAATGAATGTATCACTTTTATAACAAAAGATCAAGTATTTTATACAACTAAAGAAATGACACAAACTATAAAATAATGGATTTTTCTGTATTGAACCTCCCCGTGCTCCAAATAATAGAAATTTTTGTTGTATTATTTTTTATACATTTAGCATGATTTCAATTGCTGTATTCAAACAGTTCGGTGACTGCATGGACATGACAAAAATTCAAAGTGTTAAAATAAAAGACTTGAGACTTTTTCTCAAATGTCCGTTGTTAGAGATCATTTCATCCAAACGAAAGCTCGCAAGTTAGTTTTCGAGACATTTGATCAGAAAATGTATCGGCCTTGAAAGGTTGTATTAATTTAAAGCCTGGTGTTAAACCATAATGACGTCAGCCATCGCCACAGCAAGTGCTACTGCAGCTGATGTTACTGCTAATAACAAGATGACTGTTTAGATTTATCTCGAAAGTGCTATTCTTAAAGAAAAGAAAACCGGCACGTAATTTGATATTTTGTTAATGCATGCATCTAATCAACATTTTCATTTACAATTTATGTAACGAGTAGTTTCCTGTTAGCACTTTTTGGAATGGATAATTTCCGTTATCCACGATTGATTACGTCAGCTCAGATGAGATTGGCACTGAGGACGAAAATGGCTTTTACTTCATGGTTTGAAATTCAGTGATGAAATCGGCACTTGCCTTATTTTAAAAAGTTGTAATTTAATTTTCTTGAAACCCCGATGTATAGAAAAACTTTCTTTAAAACACGTTAACTTTAGCATCGACATCTATTAGAATTTCACTTGTCATAAAATAGTGATGTTAACTTAAATTATGATAGACAGCAGATAAAATGAAAGAAAAGTCGTGGTTGGTGGAAACTATTAGTTAACAACAACAGTAGCAACAACAATATCAAGGAAACTATATTGATGACTTGGAGAGGCAACTGTGTTATATTTGAGAGTGTACCAATCCTAATTCGTAAATATTAATCGCAAACGGATACAAATTTTGTTTTTGAATTCATAAAATGTGTATGAATTGGTTTCTGTCCAGTTTTGTTGTTGACATATCCTATTCTCCATTTGTAACCTCTGATTTGTCTATTGTACCCTATTTTTCTCAACATACAAAAAGCGTTCATCTTAAAAATCAAAATCTCTCTCTCTCTCTCTCTCTCTCTCTCTCTCTCTCTCTCTCTCTCTCTCTATATATATATATATATATATATA
>JAECUM010011907.1:0-69570 GCA_016617855.1 Megalonaias nervosa | reverse complement strand
AAAAGTTTCAAAATATAGTTGCTGCTTCTATCATAGCCTAGATGCCATTTTATTGTTGTTTTGTTTTTTTTCAGACAGAAATACTAGAAAGTGTCAGTATTGTTATATCAAGCAACATTGTGGTGGACCAATTTGTGACTTTACTACAAACCAACTTCTATTCAAGTTGATAAATAAGATACAGAAGATGAACTTAAGGTTACCGAGGAAGAAACTGCCATCAATGATGCAAGTGCTGCTCTTAAAAAAAAACGACCACCAAAACTAGAGTTCAATACTTGATGCAGAATGGAGTAATCCAGAATGTAGCCAACAGGTACAAGTCAAACAGTAGTTGTTTTTATATAGGTAACATTACTAAATTGTACAAAATATCAAAAATTTTCTTTTTAAGGATTTCCTGTTAAAAATTTTACAATAAAAATTGGTATGTGTCTGTATTTCAACAAAAGACTGTATGGTATTACTCTGATCGCACTACCAATCCAATTGGTGAGGGGGTTCATGTTTATAATACAGAGGTGTTTCCTTCAACAGCAGGTAGTTTTAAAAGCCATTCAGCTTGTACATTGACATGTTATGTCACCTGTAGATAAATAACAATGAAGAGTGTTATTTGTCATATATTTCAATATCTTGTGGGGTCACATTTTGGTATCACAACATGAAAAATAGTTACAACACTAGTAACCAGTACAGAGCTGATTATGATTATTACTGATTACTTTAAGGATTTAAGTATGTGTGTCATAGGGGTTATCTCACATAGTTCAAATTTTTAATAGTGCTTATCAGTTCTTTTCTTATTATACAGGCATCTACCTCTGTGAGCCCAAGGCATTAAGATGTATGAAGTGGAGTTCCTGAAAAATTTGCCAGTTTTAAAAAGATCTTACTTTCAATTTAGAAATGATGAATCCCATAAAATTGTCAAGATAAAAAAATGTTGAAAGAAAAAGGTTTCCTGGTTCTATTGTTATTTCTGTTATCTTTGTTTCAGTAGTTTAAATTACCCAAGTACATGTTCAGAGATGAAATTATGCCATTTATAGATGCCATTTATTGATGTTTATGAAATTTCAGATTTAGCATTTGTCATTGTTGTTCATATTAATGTCAAACATGTAACTGAAGTACCAACATGTCATTTATCCAGAACATTCAGTTTTCGAAATCACATTTGCTGCCATGAGCCTGTTGCTATGATCTAGGTACATGTACTTGTATCTGTGATCTGTAAGATGGCAAATGTGGATTTAGATACAAGGGTTAGGGTCAACACTGCTTGTGTTAGCTTTTTTTCAGATGGAGTTGTCATGAACAACATCTTTTGTTCAAAGTTTGTTGGTTAACTTTACTGGGTCTCAGATTGCAAGTGGTCATTCATATTCTTGACAAACTTGAATTCCTTAAGTGAAGTTTGGACAATTTGTTGTCTTTATCCTGTTAATAATTGGAACACAGCATTTTAACAATGATGTAAGAAATCATTTTGGTAATATATTTTGAAATAAAGATGTTGAATGCTGTTTTGAAGTATTGTTTAGACCACTTCCCAGCTATAAATAATAATAAGGCATACAGAACCATGCATAATTTTGTAGAATAGATCAGTATATGGCAACCTTGTCTATCACATTTTACATCTACAAACAGGAGTAGAGTGGTTGTAGAACAGAATTTAAGGCAGAGGAGTGACTGTCCATACTAATAGCATTTCAGATGTGCTAAATGTTACAGAAAAAGACAAGAGCAAAGTAAAATGTAGACATTGTAGCAATCCTGCATGCATGTCATGGTTTTGCAATATACACCTTGGCATGTTAACTACTCTTTACATAGTCCTAACAACTTTTTATAAGCACCAGTCATCACTCAAATGTGCCAGTGTTTGACTCTCAGCCAGAGATGCACATACTTAACAAAGCCTAACGCAGGTCCGCTGGCCAGAGGCCACCTGATATTCAGAAGGACCACCACTTTCCTAAAGCTCGGTGGTCTGTGGTGCCTGCAATTTTAGACTGTGGATATTAAAAATATATCAATCCTATGTTATAGGATCGTATAAATCTTTTTTTAAATTATAAACATGTCAAACATGACAAAAATCAAAAGTGAAATGAAGTTAAAACAAAGATCATGCCTATGCCATTTAATCCAAATTATCATTGTTGTTTGGGTGCCTGCCATAAATTGTCATTTGGGCACTTACTTTGTTAATCATATAAGAGGATCTTGTGTTTAGGATACTGTCTTTTTGTGGTTTCGCGTGTTTGAAAAAATGTGGAGATTTTTTATTGTGTCAGTTGCCGCCACCCCCCCCCCAAGACAAGAAACTCTTAATACGTGTGTACAATAAAACCAAAAGAGAAAGAAAATTACAAGATAAATGGAAGCAGGAAGTTCCGTGGCTAACCCACAGCAAGAAGAAGGATAAGATGACATTTTCAGTTTGTTTTGCATATGATATTATCGGGAACATTTGTAGTTGGCTGCAGCAACTTTATAATTGGTACAACCAGAACCCATGAGCTGAAATGGCAACCCCTGGCTGTTCTGAAAGTGAGGAGTCTGTTATGTTGCTGAATAAAGCAGCCTTTGAAAAACTACGTGTCATTGTTAGAAATGCTCATTTTTTCAAGAAACATGGATGACCATATACTATGTGAAATTATGTGAGTTGGACAAGGTTTGGAAATAGGCAGTACCTACCTGATGGACAAATATTGTCAGAAATTTATCAGGGCTATTGCCCATAAACGTAGGGTCAGAACAGGACCATATCATTTCCTCCAGTCATGTATTTTCTCAGTTATTAGTGATTGCTCCACTGACACGTTTAACAAAGAGGCAGAAATTGTATATGTTCTTTCAAGTGAAAGGTAAATGTTATAAAGTTTTATTTTATACTTTTGAATTTAAACTATTAAACACCAGCTTAAATTAAGATCCATTCCATTGATAATAATGTAAGCTCTTAAACCAATTTAAAATTAGACCCGTTCTAGTTTATTTAATTCTGTAAATTCAATAATTTAGAATTTCTTCTTAGGTTTAAATTCATTTTTTTGGTATTAAAAATGTACCCAAGGTAGACAGTGAAACCTTCAGTCTTGCTATAATGGGCCTCATGTCAGAGAGATATGGGAATGAATGGATGAAAAAGAATGTTGCAATGGGAACTGATGGTGCGTCTGACAGTGATGTTGATGCTGCTTATGACAATGATGATTATGATGATGATAATAAATTCCATGCTCAAGATTTGTCAGCATTACAAAACAAACCATATAAATTGATGAATTTAATGTAAACTGATAAAATAACAACCTTGTATGCATGTTTTATTTTATTGTATAAATTATACATTGTTTTTCACTAAGTAGATCCATAAACAAAAAGGTCCTTATATCAGTCAGAAGGACCACCATTTTTCAAAAGCAGGAAGTCCTGCAGGTTTCCTATTTAAAAAAGTTAGTGTCAAACCCTGACATAATTGCATTTTTTACGTTATATCTTGAATAAAATAATATTTAGACTTTGCTTTCTATGAGTCAAATATTTTCCTAATATATCTCGCCGCCCCAACAAAAAACTTCTATCGGTGGGTAATTTTGTTGTTAAATCGATTCTGTTGGTGGGTCCTGAAAGGCCTAAATCACATCTATGGGTGGCTACTCAATTTCAAAACTGCCTTCCCCCGGTCCCATGTATGTTTTAATGGAACAGCCCTGATTCAAATTGTTTTCTGTTTTGTCATTTATGCACAACAAAATACAGATTTTATGAGAATAGGTTTAATACATGCTTTGTAAGAAAAAAAAAATGTTACATGAGTATATTGGATTCTCTCAGTTCAGCTAGTCTGTGTTCATTATTACCATTATTCAGTCAAAATATATGAATACAGTAATATCAATACTTAAGCAAATAAAATATTTGGCTTTCTTTGTGGGGGCTACTCATGAGCCAGAATCTGAATGTACAAGTGTGTGATGATTCCAAATCAGTGCTAGGCTGATCCCAGCATTAAAGTTTATTCTGGGCTAATCTCAGCTTAAGTAGGCTGTGCCTGGCTAATCCCAGCATTTGAGTGTATTCTGGGCTGATCCCATCTTCACTAAATCTATACTAGGCTGATCCCTGCCTTAGAGTGTATTCTGGAATAATCCCAGATTAGTGGAATCAAGCCAGACTAATCCCAGCATGAAGAAAGTATTCAGATTTTTTCCTGTTAAAACCGTCTGAGAACTGTATTAACCAGGTATGGCCTTATTGTTATTATTATTAGTATAGCATATGAGTATCCAGTTGGAGAAAAAACTAAATGAATTTGATTTTAAAATATATGAAATTGAGAGCCCCCAAGAGGATGCCAGTTTTGATGTGGAAATTCATTTGGAAGGAATGGTTTCGAAACAAGTACATGACACTAATAAATATATGTACACAACAGTCACTGAGCAGAATGAATTTTGTTACAGTCAACTCTGATGTAGCTTATATAACGTGATGATGATCATCATCCAAAAGTCTGAATCAAATGGTCCTCTGTACCAACTGCATTTGTGTTAATGTTATGTGTGTGTGTGTGTGTGTGTGTGTGTGTGTGTGTGTGTGTGTGTGTGTGTGTGTGTGTGTGTGTGTGTGTGTGTGTGTGTGTGTGTGTGTGTGTGTGTGTGTTGCAGTTACAGTTGGTATAGAGGACCACAGGTTTATTGATACATCTTTCATTCTGAGATTCCATGTGTTTTGAAACACAATAGATTTTGTATGTGTGTTCGCCTAAATATATATATGTGTGTGTATATATATATATATATATATATATATATATATATATATATATATATATATATATATTAATGCTTCTTTTTCTTTTTGGTGTCAAAATCAGCAGTATGGGCATTCATATTCTTAAAGGTGTGTGTGTGAGATTTGGACTTTTGATGTTGCTTTAATAATTTTTCAGTCATATCGCTACAATGTCTGCAGTGTGGCAGTTTATAGTGATGTCTAGCACTGGGGCATCATGCTGCAGACATGTAACATTGTTTCCCACCCAGTCACATTATCCTGACACCAGGCCAACCAGTCCTAACACTAACCTCCAAATGCTGAGTACCTAGCAAGGCAGCTGTTTGTACCATTTTTATAAGTCTTTGATATGACATGGCCGGGGCTCGAATCTGCAACCTCTTGCATCTGATGCAATGCTGTAACCACCTAGGCCCCCAGAGTGGTCTAAAGATCTAACAGACACCATTGTAGGTTATACTGAACTGCTTTTTACGCCTTACTTGGCTTAACTTTCTACAAACATTATATCAGGTTTTTAAAACCATCATCCATGCCAGTCTGTGGGAACCAAAGTTTGCACTTGTAAAAGGTATCTTTTTTTGTTGCGAATCTCAAAACTATCTTTTAAAGACGGTTTAGATAAAATCTTCACCACAGCGTGATTTTGAACCCACAGCTTCAAGATGGAGTGCTAACCACCTTAGATCTATGGTTTAGACTACTTGGTTATAGATGCCATCATTATTAAAGGAAGAAACTTTTGGGTTGCCTGTCAGCATTTGCTTGTTACTGTGGGGGACCATGTTTCTGATCTGATTTTCATTAAACTTAATAAATTTGTAATAAGGACTTGTATCATCAGGATCTCAGACATGTTGGATAATGAGTGAGATCCATGCACCTTAATGATGTGATCGTGCTTCTGATTGATGATCTTGTAGACCATATTTCTGATCGATTTTTTTTTTATATCAAACTTGAAATATGGACTTGTATCATGAAGATGCTGGCCAAGTTTGATAATGAGAAAGATTCACACATAATAAAGAAGTCACCTTGCATCTGAATGGCTGAACATGCTGCCACTCTGGTAACCATCTTTTAGATTTGGTATTGATCAGACATGGAATTATATTATCAAGATCTCAGATAAATTCAGTAAATTATGGGTTTGATCCATTAAAATATGGATGAGGTGATCTTACATCTCTTTGAATCCATGATGGAAGCCATATTTCTAACTTGATTTTAATTAAGTTTGGAACATGGGCTTATATAATCTAGATCTTGGGTAATTTTGATGACATGCAAAAATCCATGCATATTAATGAGATGATCTTGCATGTGATTGGCTAACTTGTTACTATTCCAGAAGCCATATTTCTGATATCTGATCCAGTTTTGATTAAACATAATCACACACACACACACACACACACACACACACACACACACAGACAGAGATTTCCCTAGACATTTTTGATAGCATTGGGTGTAAGTGCATGTTAGTGTTATAAAATGTTTTCAAATGCCATTAGGAATATAAGCTTACTGCCTCCCAAAAGTGGCCCTCCAAAAAGATGAATAACACCTATTCGGTCATATCATTTTAGACAAAGGGCAATAACTCTTGCCATTACCTCCCCTTGATGCCACCAGGTGTTACTAGTTTAGGCTTTCATTGTTGAGCAGTCAACATCATGAAGAAACCTCCCAAATATCCACTTTAATATGCACCTGAATTCCATCTATCCATCATAAAATTTTGGATACTTTGTGGATATCTAATACAGGTATTATAGATAATGTTTTCATTTTTACCAATTTTTATGTGAATTTGTCACATTTGCGAATTCAGATATTTCTGACTGTTTGCTTCAGTGGAGCATTGTTTGTTGCATGTTGTGATTTAGGTTGTGCTCTCTACATGTTCATGCTGACTTGATTTGTAACAGACGTTTTGGTGATAGATGAACATGTTTTTATGCTTGTTTATTAATGCTTTTTGTTGCTTTTGTCATTTTAGAGTTCAAAGAATGATAACTAAATATCCTAAATACAAGAAATTTAATGGTCATAAGGACAATAATGACAAATGCATCACTTGTACCAAGTGCAGTTCTTCAGGGACATGCAGTGTTTGCATAACTTGGTCTGAAGATATTTGGTCTACTATTCTATACTGAGTGGCAAAAAATAGAGAAAGACTAAGTTGAGCATTGAATGGTTTAATGTCTTGAGAATTCATCCTAGTTTAGTGGGGGACATTGTTGGGTCCCACCCTCCAAATTGAGATGGATGATGCCATCAGCTTTGATAACCTCAGCAGAAATGGATGAGCCAGGCACCAAAGTTTTGCCATCGATCTATCCTACTCCAATCCAGCTATGGAGAGGATGAAGTGTAGATCCATCACTCAGCTTAAAACAAGCAACACCTGGTGGCATCAAGGAGAGGTAATGAGCAAGGGGTATTGTCTTTTGTCTATGTGACAGAGATGGAAAAAATGTTTTTCGTCTTTTTGGAGGGCTGGATTCAGGAAGTAGCAAGCTTATATTCCTAATGTCAATGTGATTGGGTAAGTATTTTCAGAGAAACATAATTTTCTTTATAATATCTGATAAATCAAATTTTTTGAATGAAACATTCTTGCACTTTTCATTTGGACACATTTCACTGCATCTTGTATTCTGTCTTGTTAATGAATTAAATCTGCTATCTTTAGCTCACCTGGCTGTAAGGCCAAGTGAGCTTACAGTACAGTCATGTGTCCATCATTCCATTATGTATCTGCTGTCCATCAATAATTGCTTTGTTGTCTCTCAGAAGTCCATCTGATTTAGTATAAATATTGCAATATGGCTTGATATCCTCAAAATCTGAGACAAATTTGATTACGAGCAAGATCCATGCTCATTAATGAGGTGATCTTGCACCTGATTGGCTAATACAGAAGCCATATTTCTGATCTGATTTTGATAAAACTTGGAATGTAAGTATTTATCATTAAGATCTCAGATGACTTTCATAATGAGTGAGATCCATGCATATTGATGAGGTCATCTTGCATCTGATGGGCTGAGCTTGTTTCAGCTCGAAAGGCCATATTTCTGATCAAAATGCTTATGTCATTAAGATCTCTTGAATTTGATAATAAGCGAGATTCACTCATATGAGGTGATTTTTCATCTGATAGAGTTTGTTACTCCTATGGATGCAATATTTCTGATCCAGTTTTGATCAAACTTGAAATATGGGCTTATGGATTTTATAAAGAAACAAAATCGATGCGTATTAAATAGGTAATCTTGCATCCGATAGGCTGAAATTGTTACCACTCTTGTTAGGCTGACCGTGTTATGACTCTTGAGGCCAGATTTCTGTTACTATTTTGATCAAAATTGGAATATATGCTTTTATCGATAGGATCTCTGATGAGTTTGAAAATGAATGAGATCCATAATACTGTATATTAATGAGGTGATCTTGCATCTGATTGGCTGAATTTTTTACCACTCTGGAGGCCGTATTCTGATACCATTTTGTTCAAAACTGAGAATATAAGCATAGAATATATGCTTATATCATCAAGATCAACAAGTTAAGCAACAAGCAAGATTCACATGTATTAATAAGTTTGTCTTGCATCTGATTGGCCAAGCTTGTTCCCACTCCGAAATCCTTATTTGTAATCCAGTTTTGATAGAACTTGAAATGGAATTATATCAAGATCATGGATGGGTTTAATAATGAGAAGGATCCATTAAATGATGCAATCTATCATCAGATTGGCTGAGGTTGTTACCACACTAGAAGCCATATTTGTGATCTAATTTTGATTATACTTGGAGTAGATGCTTATGTCATCAAAATCTTGAACTGTTTCAGTATTGAGCCAAATCCCCGCATATTTATGAGATTGGCTAAGCTTATTATCAGTCAAGAAGCCATAATTCTGACCTGATTTTGATTATAATTGGCATATGGGTTTATATCTTCGAGATCTTGGGCTGTTTTGAAAGTAACTAGGTGATCTTGCATCAGATTGGTTGAGCTTGTTTCCATTCTTGAAGCCATATTAGTTATCAGTTGGGTTTATTGTCATCAACATTGTAGATGACTTCAGTTATGACCATATACTGTGCATATTATAAATTCCTTTTTCTTTACAGAGAATTTTTATCAGGATATAGTTCAGTAGCTAAAATCAACATGATATGAAGTTTGTGTGAAATGGTCAACTGTTTGGTAATTTATGCCACATAAGAGATATCAGGCCCACTTGGATCTCTTGTTTTTTTCTGTTTACTGCTTTTATTAATCTTCTTGACTACATATCTTTGAGCAATGCGACATGTTTTTCTTCCTATCTGGTTTCAGGATATATTCAATGCAGTTATAAAGCAGCATCCGCACTTAGTGTATCACCTACCCTGTCAGTGGAATGTGCAACTAAGTGATAACACTCGCAGTGAACACTGTTACAGTGAAGTATCTGATCTTAAGGTAATTCAGAATTTATTAATGTTTAAAATATATTCCTGATAGATAGTGAAACGCTAGCCAGCCATGTAGAATCTAGTCTTGAGAAGTAATGAATTTTATATATAATACTTATTCTGTGACTTCCTTTATAAATGCATTATGTGAGATGAGCCAGTAGTTTTTTCTATCAGTATCTTTTTTCAGCATTTTTAAATGTGTTTTTATTATTTTATATATTCATTGCAGATAATACATTGGAATTCACCAAGCAAAATTAAGGTGAAGAATAAACACATTGAGTTTTTCCGCAACCTTTACTTGACATTCCTTGAGTATGATGGCAACCTACTGCGACGTGAGTTGTTTGGATGTGGAACAAATAATGCTTCAAGTTATGTAAATTCACAGGTATGAGATACTTAGGCCAGGGTAGATACTGTTTGATGCAAATAGTGGTTTTGGAAAAGACTAAAATCCTAGTGATTAGATAGGGGTTTGATTTATTCTTGACAGTTTGAATTAATTATTCATTTCATAAATTGCACTTCAGTTGCAAATAATTACAGATTTTTATCGGTTAATCAAGCATTCCTAACAAGCATTTGGACTGGTTAAAATTGCATCATTTGACTTGCAAACCTAGAAGGTATTAGTTCATTATTACACATTTTTACCAAGCATTTAGATTGGTTAAAATCACATCATTTAAACACAGAAAAACCTGAACATTTATAACACCAGAAAGGAATTTATTATGTATACATGTGCTTGACAATATTTGTAAACAATAGTTAAAATATAGTTCTGTTGTTCTTGAGATTCATTATTTGTAATTATTTTATAACTGTTTGTAAATAATAAGAATTGTACTAAATATGGCTGGTCATGCATTGTTTAATCACAATTCAAGCTTTGTGACTTCTGTAAAAGATGAAGTTCAGTTCTTAATTAAAAGTTATAGCAACTCGTACATGTCAAGACTCTTACAACAGTGCTCATTTTATTGAAATCATGAAATGTATTTAGCAAATACTTGCACCACTGACATTTTTCAAAGAATATTTTGATGATTGCAATAACCAAAATTACCGGTAGTGATTTAAATTTTCAGATTGGGATTCATTAAACAAATATTTATTAATTGAACATTTTTTTTGTTTTCATCCCATTGTCAGCATATTTTTGCCTTAAGGTCACTGACATCTGCTGGCATAATGTATCTTCAGGGTATTATAAATACATTTCATACCACAAAAGACATCATTTTGCATTTATTTAACACAGAAAGGCATCATTTTGCATTTCATACCACAAAAGACATCATTTTGCATTTATTTAACACAGAAAGGCATCATTTTGCATTTCATAACACAAAAGACATCATTTTGCATTTATTTAACACAGAAAGGCATCATTTTGCATTTCATAACACAAAAGACATTATTTTGCATTTATTTAACACAGAAAGGCATCATCTTGCATTTCTTAACACAGAAAGGCATCATTTTGCAAACAACAACTTGTTTTACTGCCAAAAGAAACATTTCAGAGAAAGAGAAGAATTATTGACAGAAATTCTAATTAATAATGGCTGATGACTAAATTTGTATAGGTGTTAAATCAGAAATGGAGGATTCCTTGGTGTAGAATTATTCATGTGCACTAGGTGCTCGAATATGTCTCATTTTTTTCGTTGGAAAGATCGGCAACTACTTGAGAAATCTTAGTGAGCCAACCAAGACAGAGTTTCTTTTATTTCAGCAGAAATGAGAAGAAATTAAAAATTATATGAATCATGTGGAAAATACACTGAGAGTCGGAGCAGTAGACCACTAAAATGTACAGTGACATAGTTTCAAGTTATTCATGAGCATGTCTAGCACAAAACTTGTAGACTATCCTATTTCATTATAAGCTATTACTTCTGTTTGTTAGAGGTTTAACATGTGTCAGTTTGATATAAATTTTAACTCATGTATTAGAGGCTTTAACATGTGTCAGTTTGATATAAATTTTAACTCATGTATTAGAGGCTTTAACATGTGTGTCAATTTTGACATAAAATTTAACTCATGTGTATTAGAGGCTTTAACATGTGTCCATTTGAATTTAACAAAGAAATTGAATACTATTTCTTATTTTATGCTAGTCTATGAACTAATGGATTATCCAAGAGAAACAATTTTCATAATTCACTTTAAGAATCAAAATTATTTGTTCACTCCAGTCTGTGAATATTGATAACATTATGACCAAAGAATTTCTCCTTCAGATACATTTCCTAATCTCACTCTTATTAGAAAACTAAGCTTGCTACCTCGTGAATTCATCCCACAGAAAAAGAAAAAAATTTTTGTCTTTTCCATCTAAATGATATAGACAAAGGGCAGAAACTCCTGCCCTTAACATCCCTTTGCTACTGCCAGGTATTGCCAGCTTTTAGGTTTTGCTACAGTACAGGCAACATTCTGCTGTAGACCTCCCAAAAATCCTGTGCTGTCTTTGTGGTTTGTGGTCTTCAGTCATCCATAATTCTGGAATTTAGGTTTTTAGTTTGTAGTAAGGAATCTGTTACAGGTGGTTTTCATTATTTTTGTGTTTTGACCAATTTTTATGTGAATTTGTCACATTCATGGACTTTGTTTATCCTGACAGTTTGTCCTAACATGGTATAGTTGATGTATGCATGTGTTCACATTCACTGTTTTTACTCACTCAGTTATTAATGGGTGTTGGTTTTGTGACTTATTATGTTGAGAGTTGTTAATTTATTAAATTTTTTCATGTCATTTTGAGTTAAACAATGATGCCATAGGCCTACAGCATAGGCACTAATATGCTGCCATAGGCCTATAGCATAGACACTAATATGCTACCATAGGCCGGGAGCATAGACATATTATCTTACCATAGGCCTACAGCATAGGCACTAATGTGCTACAATAGGCCTAAGGCATAGACACTAATATGCTACCATAGGTCTATAGCATAGACACTTATCTTAACATAGGCCTATAGCATAGGCATTAATATGCTACCATAGGCCTACAGCATAGACAGTAATATGCTACCATAGGCCTACAGCATATATACTAATATGATACCTTAGGCTTACAGTATAGACACTAATATGCTACCATAGGCCTACAGCAAAGACGCTAATATCTTACCATAGGCCTACAGCATAGGCACTAATATGCTACCATAGGCCTACAGCATAGACACTAATATGGTACCATAGGCCTGCAGCATAGGCACTAATATGGTACCTTAGGCTTATAGCATAGACAATAATATGCTACCATAGGCCTACAGCATAGACACTAATATCTTACCATAGGCCTACAGCATAGGCACAAATATGGTACCTTAAGCTTACAACATTGACACTAATATGCTACCATAGGCCTACAGCATAGGCACTAATATGCTACCATAGACCAACAGCATAGGCACTAATATGCTACCATAGGCCTACAGCATATACATTAATATGCTGTGATAGGCCTACAGCATAGGCACTAATATGCTACCTTAGGCCTACAGCATAGATACTAATATGCTACCTTAGGCCTACAGCATAGGCACTAATATGCTACCATATGCCTACAGCATAGACACTAATATGGTACCATAGGCCTACAGCATAGGCACTAATATGTTACCATAGGCCTACAGCATAGACATTAATATGCTGTGATAGACCTACATCATAGGCACTAATATGCTACCATAGGCCTACAGCATAGATACTAATATGGTACCTCAAGCTTACAACATTGACACTAATATGCTACCATAGGCTTACAGCACAGACACTAATATGTTACCATAGTCCTACAGAATAGGCGCTAATATGTTACCATAGGCCAACAGCATAGGCACTGATATGCTGTGATAGGCCTACATCATAGACACTACTATGGTACCATAGGCCTATAGCATAGACACTTATCTTAACATATTCCTACAGCTTAGGCACTAATATGCTACCATAGGCCTACAGCAAAGACACTAATATGCTACCATAGGCCAGGAGCATAGACACTAATGTCTTACCATAGCCCTACAGCATAGACACTTGTATGCTACAATAGGCCTACATCATAGACAATAATATGCTAGGAATTCCCGTCTTTCTGTCTCACCCATTCAAGCAGAAAGCATGTTTCAGTGTTTTAAATAATGTTTCAGTTTTGTGTAATGATTTTTGAAAGCCTCATACCTTGAACATAAGCTGTAATATTCAACTGAAAATTTTGAAATATATTGCAATAGGACTAAAGTTTATACACTGATATATGAGAAGTTCCTGTCTTGTCTTACCTACTTAAGCATTGTTGTCAACAATGCTCATGTTTTGGGTGAAAGTCAATGAAAGTTGTTTAGTGTGAATACTGACAAACACAGCTGCAGATAAGACATCAGATTCCATGGATCTTTTAAGCAGTTTAATGTTTCTTGCTAATTGTGAAAGATTTTCATTAATATTTTTTCAGATCAGTGCAATCAATGAAGATGACGAATGCTACGATTTTCGAAGAGAGTGGCTATTAGTGCATAGAACCCACCTGTACTACCTTGACTATAATTACATGCCGACTGAAAATGATGTTACACTTGTTGCTCAGCTGAGCATGGACCGTTTACAAATGTTGGAGACAATCTGCAAACACTGGGAAGGCCCAATAAGTCTTGCACTGTACATGTCTGACGCTGAAGCACAACAGTTTCTACGATATGCATTGGGATCAGAAATCCTGATGATACGTAAAAATATTGGATACCACGTTGTTTATAGAGATGGAGTAAGTCTGTTTGCCCCGCTTAACACTTCCAGCACTACCACCACCATCATCATCACCCTATTTATTTGCAGGGGCATATAGTGATATCCATGTTTATCCATCCATTCATTAGAGTAGATGAGCTGGTAGTATAGTCCTACATCCATCGTGTATCATTTCATCATTTATGGGGTGTCCATTAACAATGGCTATTATTATTCTTCTCAAAAACCATCCAGCCAATTGCAGCCAAACTTGGCAGATGGCATCTTGGCAGGATAACTTTTCAGGTTTATACAAATGATGATGTCCCACCATTAAATATGGCCACAACTACTGGTAATACACAAACCTTTAATAATTGCTTCTGAAAAATTGCTGAAAAGAATTTGACCAACTTTGACAGAAAGCATACTGGCATAAAGGGCTTTCAGTTTTATATAAATAATTTGCCATTCCTAAAAATAGAAAAGTCTTTAAACAAATTCTCCAAAACCATGTAGCAGAATTTTACCAAATTTGGCATAAATCATCCTGGTATAGAGCACTTCCAGTTTTATGGAAACAGTACTGATCTTGCTGTAAAATAGCTCCATCATTACTAAAAAATAGAAAAGTATTTTGACAAATTTGCAAAAACCACTTAACAGAATGTTACCAAATTTTGGCATAAGGCATCGTGGTATAGAGGGCTTTCAGTTTTATACAGACAATTATGATCAGCTGTCAAAGAGCTCATCCATTACTAAAAATAGATGATCTTTAAATGACCTTTTCTCAAAAATCGTTTGACCAAATTTGACAGCATCCTGACTGGGGGGGTTGGGTTGCAGGTTTATACAGATAATACCCATCCAACATCAAATATTGTTACAATTATTAAAAATATCAAAGCCTTTATACAACTTCTTGAAAACCACTCTGCAGACTTTGACAGAAGGGAAATTGATATGAAGAACTTTAATGAAGTGGGTAAGAAAATTCAGATCCATGACCAGATGAAGCTTGCCATTGGCTCTGGGTACAACCATTCCCAAGCTTGTTTATAGCAACATAAGTGCTAAAAGTCATCAAGCCACATAGATGGAAGTTAAAGAGTGATCTCCCCTTGGACAGAGGAATTGACATCACATTTCATCCACATGTTGGTTACTACTGAAGTAGATGTGCATGATGTACCAGGTTTTAATGTAAATATGGGGAGGATGTGCCAATATTATGATGGACGGGAATTATCAAAGAAACATTTTACTTCAAAAATTTGTTTCTACTTCAAATACATTATTCAATCATTATACATTAGTAGGAACATGTAAAAGGTTGAGGGAGTTACATCCCCTTACTCAAGAGAAGACCACTCGCTACTGTATTATGATTGGGTATTATTGAAAAAACATTTCAGTACAAAATTGGCATGTTCCTCTATCAGTTCAACTTTTATTTGAAGTTTAATGTACAGTGATTTTGAGTAGAGCTGCTAAGAATTGATGGTGATCAGATTTTGCTCTTGTATTTAAAATTTCTTGATAGAAAGTTCTTTCATAATGCAAGAAATGAGAGCACTGGCTAAAAGTAGTTATGCAAAATTTGAGTCAGGTGATTCCTTATAGGTTGATTTTACAACTTACATGCATTACCATCTACTTCAGGGACCTTGCTTAATAAATATGAGGAGATGTATTAATGAATCACGTTTTGTTTTTTAATTCCTTGAAGTTCAAATGATGCCTTTATTTAGATGTATTTTTTATCATATGACCACTGTGTTATTTATTTTAATGAACCCATATAATGATTTTAATATTCATACCGTGATTATACCATGTAATGCTATGCAAAAGGAAAGGTATAACATCCTAGGAATCATTTAACGTACTTCAGTTATTTCTCTACACTATTCTTCTTTTGGGTCCAATAAAATCAGTGTCTTTTGTCATCTAATAAATAGGATATTATGTGAGTGTCATTTGAAATGAAATTTATGGAACTTGTTGAATAATTTCAATATTTTGCTGACCAGATCATAAATTTCATTTGAAATTAGCATTTGTGTAAGATCCTTCATGTTGACTATCTGTCATAACTATCTGAGTTGTAATGTATGATGTAATCAAAGATAAAATGTAATGTTAAGTGTTAAAACTTTTTTGATTGTTTATACTTTATATAATTGCATACATTCTTTCGTATTATTTCAGTCACTCCATCCAGTCAGCTATTTGAGGAATGTAGCATTACATACATTCTTTTATGATTTCAGCAATTCCATCCAGTCAACTACCTCAGGAATGTAGCATTACAGCAGGCACAGACACAGTATATCTTTCTGTCAGACATAGATTTTCTACCAATGTATGGTTTGTACGAGTACATGAAGAATGTAGTGTCAAGGGCAGAAATAACACAGAAAACGGTACATAAAAATAAAAATTATGTCACAGCATCCCAGAATTTCTTTCTTTGCTATTCTCCAACTGACCCATCAAATTGCTGTGATTTACTTTTTTCTCTCATTTTATGAGTTTCATGGTCCAAATTTTAAAATGATGTACACATGCATACATAACAAGACCAACTTAACACAGCTGCACTTTTGGATAGGGGAGTGGAAAATGAAGATTTTTTTTAGGATCAGCTTCAAGAATGGGTATAGATACCTTGAATACTTGTTTATACGTTGAGTTCAACTAGAATCAAGTGTCTGTGTTGTTTCTACTACTGATTACCCCTAAGAAACTGATTACACCCAATCTGACAGTTGATTATGCAATGTCAGTTCTGAGTCTGTGCATTTTGCAGTTGGAATCAAGTTATAACAAGTATGTACTGTAGTTTAGAAATAAGAAACTTAATGTATATTGCCATGATAGTACTGTATCTTATCAGGTGTAAGGAAATCCCTCAATCTTGTCAGATATAAGGAAATCCCTCAATCTTATCAGGTATAAGGAAATCCTTCAGTTGCAGATATCTTGTCAGGTGTAAGGAAATCCCTCAATTTTGTCAGGTGTATGGAAATCCCTCAGTCTTGTCAGGTGTAAGGAAGTCCCTCAATCTTGTCAGGTGTAAGGAAATCCCTTAGTTGCAGATATCTTCTTAGGTGTAAGTAAATCCCTCAGTCTTGTCAGGTGTATGGAAACCTCTCAACCTTGTCAAGTGTATGGAAATTCCTCAATCTTGTCAGTTGTTAGGAATCCTGCAATTGAAGGTATTTTGTCAGGTGCAAGGAAATCCCTCAGTTTTGTCAGGTGTATGGAAATCCCTCAATTGAAGATATCTCCTCAGATGTATGGAAATCCCTCATTCTTGTCAGGTATAAGGAAATCTCTCAATCTTGTCAGTTGATTATGCAATGGCAGTTCTGGGTCTGTGCATTTTGCAGCTGGAATCAAGTATAACAAGTATGTGCTGTAGTTCAGAAATAAGAAACTTAATGTATATTGCCATGATAAGTACTGTATCTTATCAGGTGTAAGGAAATCCCTCAATTTTGTCAGGTGTCAGGAAATCCCTCAATCTTCTCAGGTGTAAGGAAATCCATCAATTGAAGATGTCTTGTCAGGTGTAAGGAAATCCCTCAATCTTGTCAGGTATATGGAAATCTCTCAATCTTGTCAGGTGTATGGAAATTCCTCAGTCTTCTCAGGTGTAAGGAAATCCAGCAATTGAAGGTATCTTGTCAGGTGTAACAAAATCCCTTAATTTTGTCAGGTGTATGGAAATCCCACAATCTTATCAGGTGTATGGAGATCCCTCAGTCTTGTCAGATTTAGGGAAATCCCTCAATCTTATCAGGTGTAAGGAAATCCCTCTATCTTGTCAGGTGTTAGGAAATATTTCAATCTTGTCAGGCATAAAGAAATCCCTTAGTTGAAGGTATCTTGTCAGGTTCAAGGAAATCCCTGAATTGGAGATACAGTTTCTGTCAGGTGTAAGGAAACCCCTCAATTGAAGATGTAAGAAACCCCTCAGTCTTGTCAGGTATAAGGAAATCCCTCAATTGGAGATACAATTTCTATCAAGTGTAAGGAAATCCCTCAGTTGAAGTTGTGAGGAAATACAACAAACTTGTCAGGTATAAGAAAATCCCTCAGTTGAAGGTATCTTGTCAGGTGTAGGGAAATCCCTCAAATGAAGGTGCAATTTCTGTCAGGTGTAAGGAAATCCATAAATTGAAGATACATTTGGGGTTTTTTTTGACAATATAGATAAAAGCTTTCTTTTTAACAATTGTACCCTAATAATATACATGAGAAGCATACCAAGACTCTTTTGATCATGTAGATATAAATTTTTAGCCACACATTGATAAAACTGCAAAATTTCAGGTAAATACATTTAGCCACAAATTTATTAACTGCAAAAGTAGGGTAGATATAAACATTTAACAACAGATTTATAAAACTGTTTGACCACTCTGGTGGCTGAAGTGGTTATAGTGTCTGCCTTGGATATGGGAGGCCATGGGTTTGAACCCCAGCCAAGTTATACCAAAGACTTATAACAATGATACTAGCAGCTGCCTCACTTGGTGATCAGCAATAAGATATTAGTGCTAGGACTGGGTGGCCTGGTGTTAGGATAATATGACTGGTGGGACATAATGCTACATGTCTGCAGCATTTTGCCCCAGTGCTAGACATCACTATAAACTGCCACACTGCTGACATCATGGTGATATGACTGGAAAATTGTTAAAGCTGTGTTAAAAATCCAAATCCCTTTCTCACACACACACACACACACACACACACTTTCTGATGACCATGGCATTGGCACTGTTGCTTAAGGGTGGTAAATTTCAACTTAAATCACCGTCAACTTGGATAAAACCATCATTCCATGTGTGAACCAAACACATGACAAGCTTCCTCTTGCTTAATGAAGTTAGCAATCATCAGTGCCCAAATTTGATTTGTTCAGAGCCCATCAGAGTGTGAAGATGCTAACAAAATTGAAAAACAATGGAATTGTTCCTTTGAGTTTGCCTCATGAATGAACCAACTTCAACCACTAGACTTTACAATGAATAAAAACTGCAAAAAAGAATTAAAGTCACATTTCCACATTGGTATGCTAATAAGTAATGAGGACCATCATGGAAAAGTAAGACATCACTGGTGAAGATAGGAGTACTGTATTAATAGATCTTAAAACCTCATCAGCAAAGTTGATCCATGCTGACTCATACAACCTTGACAATGCTGCACTTGTTTAATTCAACAATTTCAGGATTATTTGCCTACCAATAATTTGTGTGTACCAGCAGACTTGATTGACATGATGTTAATTCATTGGTTTTGTCCAAAAATCTTTGAAGTATGAGCTTCAGTACTCGGCTATAATTAGTGTATATGCATAGTGTTTCATTAGTAATTGTGATTCGGGCAACAGTTATTGTATTTTGCAGTCATGTTGTTTATTGGGATTAGGCATGCAACAATAAAATGAAGCACCCTTTCAGGAGGATCTAAATTTTTGGCAAATTTTCACATGAATAAAGAGATGATTTGAATAGGTATTAAATCTGATTGTTTTGATGTATTTCTATGCCATATCAAGTATACACGTCTTGGTCTTAAGGTCTCAATGTATTTCCAGCCATATCAAATATAAATATGTCTTGGTCTTAGGGCCTCAGTGTATTTCTATGCCATATCAAATATACACATCTTGGAATTGAGGCCTCAGTGTATTTCTATGCCATATAAAATATACATGTCTTGGTCTTAAGGCCTCAGTATTTCTATGCCATATCAAATATACACATCTTGGAATTGAGGCCTCAGTGTATTTCTATGCCATATCAATTATACATGTGTCTTGGTCTTAAGGCCTCAGTGTATTTCTATGCCATATCAATTATACATGTGTCTTGGTCTTAAGGCCTCAGTGTATTTCTATGCCATATCAAATATACATGTCTTTATCTTAAGGCCTCAGTGTATTTCTATGCCATATCAAATATACACATTTCTTTGTCTTAAGGCCTCAGTGTATTTCAATGCCATATCAAATATACATGTCTTTGTCTTAAGGCCTCAGTGTATTTCAGTGCCATATCAGATGAAATCTTTATGCAGACTCGGAAAAAAACAAATATGTGGATTTGTCTGCATATCTTGTTTAACTTATCATTATAGTTTTATGTTGATTTTGCAAAAAAATCCTATAATACAAGCACCTGCCACCCCAAATAAAACCTCACACTACCATAGATTATGATTTTTTTTGTGTTATCATTGGACTCTTTAACAAGGGCCAGAAGAAAACCCAAATCATCAAGTAGCAATTGCACAGCTTGAAAAAAGCCATTCGTGTTTAGACTCCATTCTAAGCAAAATTTAAGGGTTCAAAAAGTAGTTTCAGTATTATTTTAAATATTTGTTTCTATTTACATGATCTGGTAGTAGTAGATTTTTAGTTTGTAACCTGCTTTGATATCTGTTGTACACTATTTGCAGGCATTTATTGTGCCAGCTTTTGAAACACAACGATACAGACTGACATTTCCCACCAGTAAGGCGGAGCTATTGAATATGCTAGACGAGGGGTCATTGTTTACCTTCAGGTAAGAGGTGGTATTTGGTATTGTACTGCAAAGCAACACAGGTGTTTAACTTCAGGTTAGAGGAGGTGTTTGTTATACAGCAGCAAAAGTGTTCACCTTGAGGATAGAAGTGTTTGTTGTTGTACAGCATAGCAACACATCTGGTTATTTTGTGCCAAGGCAATTGGAGTAAAGTGCCTTGCCCAAAGACACACCACAGTAACCAACCTTGGCTAATCCATTGGTAGGATTTGAATTCAAACATTTTCAGTGATGTCCAGTACTGTGACCTCTGATCCACCCATGGCTTCTGTCTCCATTAGTTACCTTATACAAAATGTGGGAGAACACATTATTCTCATTTTACATCCCTGAGCCTGCAGGGGGTAAGAAGAGAATGACTGGCTACATTAATTATGTTAATAGTGATAATTACAAGGATGGCAAAGCTTTTTGTTAACCCATATCTCATAGAGTGTATGGCATTGAAGGTAGGATATACATGTACCAAAGTTACAAAGTGCAGTGCACTATAAATAGAACACCTGTTACCTATTTGACTCCATACACATAGGCCTACCAGTTAACTGTTAAGCAGTGATGTGTATGTTATGTTCAACATCAATTTGAACCATTTTACATTTTGGGTACACATCTATTATGTATAGAAAGATTTAAAAGTAAAATCAGATCATTTTATTGTATAATTATTTTCATGGAAGAATTTTTGATGTGCTTTAAAATCTTGAGAGAACTCATTCACTGTCAGGCCAGTGAAGCTTTGTGACCAACTATAGCTGCTGTTTCTCATACTCGAAATTTACCAGTTCTTTGTGTCAGCATCACTAAATCACCTGAATTTGATAAATTATAAAAACTCATTGATGCCTACATCAACATCAGAACCTTTACCAATGTTACTGAAGTTTAATAGTAGTGATTCTAATCATGCAAACTCCAGAAAGTACTGAATGAAATCCGCAGCCTCCAGTTGGAGAGTGGAAAATCTAACCCAATTACTTTAAATAGCAGATTAAGATTAGAGCTTAAACAGATCACATGATCTGACATAATGGTCATTCACATCAGTGAATGTAGTATCTAATAGGGGGTTTTCCCCAAAGGTGGCTGTATAAAAACGAGCTCAAAATGGCTGATGTTTACAGGAGGCGTCCAAACATGCTTCCATGTGAATGGTGTAGAGGTCTCAAAACTTGCTTCTTTGTGAATCAGGTAGAGGCATCCCAAGGAACTTCGATGAGAATGGGGTAGAGGCATCCAAGGGCGCTTACATGAGGTAAAGGGTTAATGATAAGCATTATGGTAACAGACATTTATGCCACAGCTTTTGTTCATGACAAGCATTATTGTAATGGACATTGATGCCATAGGTTTTGTTCCTGACAAACATTATAGTAAGTTCACATGTTCCTGTGACAGCTTTTATTCATGACAAGCATTATAGTAATGGATATTGATGCCATATTCATGACAAGCCTTATAGGTACAGACATTGATGCTATAGTTTCTTGTTCATGACAAACATTATAGTAACATGCATTTTGTTCATGACAAGCTATAAAGTAACAGATATTCGTGTCATGGCTTTTGTTCATGACAAGCTATAAAGTAACAGATATTTGTGTCATGGCCTTTGTTCATGACAAGCTATAAAGTAACAGACATTCGTGTCATGGCTTTTGTTCATGACAAGCTATAAAGTAACAGACATTCGTGTCATGGCTTTTATTCATGACAAGCTATAAAGTAACAGATATTCCTGTCATGGCTTTTGTTCATGACAAGCTATAAAGTAACAGATATTCGTGTCATGGCTTTTGTTCATGACAAGCTATAAAGTAACAGATAATCGTGTCATGGCTTTTGTTCATGACAAGCTATAAAGTAACAGATATTTGTGTCATGGCTTTTATTCATGACAAGCTATAAAGTAACAGACATTCGTGTCATGGCTTTTGTTCATAACAAGCATTATAGTAACAGACATTCATGTCATGGCTTTTGTTCATGACAAGCTATAAAGTAACAGATATTCATGTCACATATTCGTGTCATGGCTTTTGTTCATGACAAGCTATAAAGTAACAGATATTCATGTCATGGCTTTTGTTCATGACAAGCTATAAAGTAACAGATATTCGTGTCACATATTCGTTCATGGCTTTTGTTCATGACAAGCTATAAAGTAACAGATATTCGTGTCATGGCTTTTGTTCATGACAAGCTATAAAGTAACAGATATTCATGTCATGGCTTTTGTTCATAACAAGCATTATAGTAACAGACATTCATGTCATGGCTTTTGTTCATGACAAGCTATAAAGTAACAGACATTCGTGTCATGGCTTTTGTTCATGACAAGCTATAAAGTAACAGAGATTCGTGTCATGGCTTTTGTTCATGACAAGCTATAAAGTAACAGATATTCGTGTCATGGCTTTTGTTCATGACAAGCTATAAAGTAACAGACATTCGTGTCATGGCTTTTGTTCATGACAAGCTGTAAAGTAACAGACATTCGTGTCATGGCTTTTGTTCATGACAAGCTGTAAAGTAACAGACATTCATGTCATGGCTTTTGGTCATGACAAGCTGTAAAGTAACAGACATTCGTGTCATGGCTTTTGTTCATGACAAGCTATAAAGTAACAGATATTCGTGTCATGGCTTTTGTTCATGACAAGCTATAAAGTAACAGATATTCATGTCATGGCTTTTGTTCATAACAAGCATTATAGTAACAGACATTCATGTCATGGCTTTTGTTCATGACAAGCTATAAAGTAACAGACATTCGTGTCATGGCTTTTGTTCATGACAAGCTATAAAGTAACAGAGATTCGTGTCATGGCTTTTGTTCATGACAAGCTATAAAGTAACAGAGATTCGTGTCATGGTTTTTGTTCATGACAAGCTGTAAAGTAACAGAGATTCGTGTCATGGCTTTTGTTCCTGACAAGCTGTAAAGTAACAGACATTCGTGTCATGGCTTTTGTTCATGACAAGCTGTAAAGTAACAGAGATTCGTGTCATGGCTTTTGTTCATGACAAGCTGTAAAGTAACAGACATTCGTGTCATGGCTTTTGTTCATGACAAGCTGTAAAGTAACAGACATTCGTGTCATGGCTTTTGTTCATGACAAGCTATAAAGTAACAGACATTCGTGTCATGGCTTTTGTTCATGACAAGCTATAAAGTAAAAGACATTCGTGTCATGGCTTTTGTTCATGACAAGCTATAAAGTAACAGACATTCGTGTCATGGCTTTTGTTCATGACAAGCATTATAGTAACAGACATTCATGTCATGGCTTTTGTTCATGACAAGCTATAAAGTAACAGACATTCATGCCATGGCTTTTATTCATGACAAGCTATAAAGTAACAGACATTCGTGCCATGGCTTTTATTCATGACAAGCATTATAGTAATGGATATTGATGCCATATTCATGACAAGCCTTATAGGTACAGACATTGATGCTATAGTTTTTTGTTCATGACAAACATTATAGTAACATGCATTCCTGCTACAGCTTTTATGCATGATAAGCATTACAGTAACAGACATTCATGCCATGGCTTTTGTTAATCATAAGTATCACAACAATGGACATTCAGCTTTTCCAATATTTTGAGAACTACATGAAAATTGTGTCATAACGAAAAATACTGATTTGTATAACTAAACTGTAGAATAGTGTAGTGAACTGACATTTGGATGCCTCAGTTGTTTCCTGTGCATATGCATATTACATATCAGAAAATTATTAGTGTTTTTACTGTTGGATATCGTACTTTCACCTGAGGTACATGGAACACACAAGCCTTTCCCATTACACTTAAGGGGAGAGAACAATATTCAACATTACAAACACTATAATCTGTAATTGTCATACATATTCTTTACAGATTGTGTCTGGATAAATGGTACTGGCTGCTTGCAGCATAAATTATGAATAAATTATTATCTCAAAGAGACGCATCCATAAAACCATTTACTTTATTCCATTTAATTGTTTGCCAAGCAGTATTTACTTATTGGTCTCCTCTTTTAATTAGCACATAAACAACAGATCATAAATGACACATGTAGGTGTTACATTTTTGGTTCATCGATTGTGCTTTGAATAAAATCTTTGTGGTTAATCGTTAGTGACAAGTGCCTTTTATTTCCAAACACACCTGTCAATGAAATTTCACAAGTTATATTTAATTTATTAACAATTAACACCTTAATCACTGAAAGAGGGTGACATGCATCAAAACAATCTTCACACTCATCCAGTTAACAAGCTGGCTGAGGCTAGGTTAGGGACCTGAATGTTGGTTAATCCCAGTTATCTTCAGATATTATGATTAATATGTAACTGGTAAGTTAGAATAGCAGTATTTATTCCTTATTTGTCAATCTGGTTTCAGTTAGTTAAGGAAGACATCAAACCTGAACTCAGTTTTTGGACTTTCCCATAGGCAGGTTGCTTGGAAGCTTGACTTTGCCCAAACTGAATTTGAGCTTGTACTAGGGGTAGGGCAAGTTAATCTGTAAATCATTGGTTTATGATTCTTTAACAGTTTGTTCCACTGTCATTTACACTGTTTCAGAAAATACAATCTGAGATTACCTCAGTGGCTGTTTCATTTCAGTAGTCTTTTTCAGGTATTACTGTTTCATTTCAGTACTCTTTTTCAGGTATCATGTATGGCCTCAGGGTCATGCAGCCACCAACTATGTCAAATGGAGGACAGCCACAACACCATATACAGTAAGTTCACTTATATTGGATTTTTTTAACTTGTTGCACTAAGTTTACATTAATTTTTGTATGTACTTGATGTCATGGTTAAAATTAATGTCATGGTTAAAACCTCAACAGTCTCACTTGCAGCCTCAGTTCAGGGTTACCTCCAGCCCATTATTTGCTAGGCAAGATAAACAGAGAGGACAAGGGAAAAAGTCTTCGGACTTTTCCTCCATTCCCTAAGAGGGAGGGGATCATCCCTAGGGAGCGGCACCCTCTCTTGCAGCATCTTCCTCTTCCCAGAATCCTAGTAGTTGCTCATTAAGGTATCTTTTCAGGGGTATAGTTGGGCATCATTCCACTTTAATATGACAGATAACAACTTCATTTCTGGGAACATCCTCCCTTATCACAGATCCCATCATTAAACAATTTAAACTGGCTCAATTAAGGGAAGAGCTACACACCCATCTGCAAAAGGGCAAAGTCAAGAAGGTGGAAAATGACCAGGACTCTGGGATTTTATTCCTGGATCTTTCTGGTATCAAAACAGCAGCAGAAAGTTCTAGCTCCAAATCTACCTTTCTGCCATAAACAGATTTCACTGGGAAGAACACTTCAAGATGGAGTCTACTGTTTTGGTCAGAAATGCCAAAAGGTCCTGCAACTGGGTGGTCTCCATGGATACTCAGGAAGCATGCCTTCACATCCCCATCTTCCCTGTGCACAAAAATACCCCCAATTTGGCCTCAGCCAATAGGATTTTCAGTTTCAAGCTCTTCTGTTTGGCTTGCCTTCAGCCTCAGAGCCTTTACCAGGATTATGAGGTTAGTAGCGGCCCACTTGAGGTCTTTAGGGATCCCATCCTCCAGTATTTTAAATGACTGGTTGATTTACAATGTCCTCAGAGATTCAATTCTGAAGAACACAGAGAAGTCGGAACTCAATCCATCTGAGGACTTTTTATATGTGCAGATGAATTTCCTCACCAGCCTAGTGAGGGTTTGTGTTCCTCTGACAGGATTGACTAAATCCTGTCTCTCATGATGGATCTTCTGCAGCTTACCTTTGCCGCACCCTCCAGGGAACTTGGTTGCAGACTTACTTTACTTGCACCCTCTCCAGTTACTGCGTATAGCAGACTGGAGACCACACCATAACACTATCCACAAAGGCCAGCTTAATCCCCATGGGATCCAACTTTAATGCACATCTGGCTAAATTGGGACTGGTTTCTGATGAGAGTCCTAATTTACATTACAGAACCCCACTTCTTTCTGTACTCCAATACATTATATTCAGGATGGGGTGTTCCCTTGGAGCCAGATAGGTAGTTCTTCACTGATTTTGGTCTTGGGAAGAAGTGACCCTTCATATAAACAAATTTGATATATGGACAGTGTTTCTAGCCTTACAGGGGTGTGTCAATCTCACTAGGCCACATTGTGTTATGGTCATGTCAGATAACATATCATTACAAAGTACACATACTCATTCTCTTCATGTGGAAGCCTGGAATCTTCTTCATTGGGCAGCCTTAGGGGAGATAACTCTTAGTCTGCAGCATACAGCCTACAGTAGTATACTTGTATCGTAAGGATAAAGGCACTCATTTTCTTTATCAGTTTTGCTGAGGCCATCAGCCTCCCTCCAAAATGGTAAATTCACCAATGCATTGGTAGTAGGACTGTGTTATTAAAATATAATTTTTGGAGGAGTAGCTAATTTTAATCAGGTTATACTTTCAAACTACTGTTGCAAAGATTCTCACCTCCCATCCCATTCTGATGTCCTTCACTCTTGATCCAAGTCAAAAGAAGAAGTTATTTTGTATGTTGGCTGTGACTAAAGAGTCAGACTGGGATCATGTTCTTTTCAGGAGGAGGGAATAATTATCTTGGAATGGGGACTAGGAGTCTTAGTAAAGGAAAGCAATGCAGTGGTAACATATGTATTACATAATTTTACGCTCTCAAAAAGCTATATATTCCCATCTTTCTACATCCATGTGATACACACTTCCACCCAGTTTCAGAAATAAGCTATAACATGGGCCATTTGCATATATATTTGTTAGAAGTTGCAAGTTACACATTTTTTTTAAATTATAAAATAACTTTGCTAGCTGTTGATTAGTCTTCTTGTATGTGCCCTGCTCTGTCATATCCTTACACCAGATCCTTGTAACCAGCATAATTCAGCAATCATTTAACATATTTTGATGCAGTTATGTGTGTACACTGTCTCATTGTCTTAGATGTGACTTTTATAGGTTTTATCTCTTCAGTAATTTTTTTTTGATAGAGTTATGGCACTTGACAATGAACTTCATGTCTTCACTCGGAATGATGCTTGTAACTGGCATAGTTCAAGAACCATTCAATATATTTTGATACAGTTTTGTATGAACATTTTCTCATATGCATTTTATGGAGTTTGTCTCGTCAACCTTTGGTTGGAGTTATGGCCGTTCACAATTAATATTGCATCTTCCCATGGGATGTTGCTTGTAATTGGCACAGCTCAAGAACCATTCAACAAATTCTGATGCAGTAATTGTATGTATATTATTTCAAAGCCCTATATTTGCCTTTATGGGTTTTGTCTCATCAACTCCAGTTTTGTTATCAATGATAATATAGACAGTTTTTAACAGTAAACTTGTATCTTCTCATGGATGTTGCTTGTAGTCAGCTTAGCTCAAGAACAATGTAATATATTATGATACAGTGTGTGTGTGATTTTGAATTGTAACATAGCAATTTTTCAGTTATATGGCTACGATGTCTGCAGTGTGACAGTTTATAATGATGTTTGGCACTAAGTCATCAAGCTGCAGACATGTAGCATGTTGTCCCAATGAGCCACATTATCCTGACACCAGGCCAACCAGTCCTAACACTAACCTCTTAATGCAGAGTGCCTATTGAGGCAGCTGCAAGTACCATTTTTTATAAGTCTGTGGTATGACTCAGCGTGTTATGGTACAATTTGGTATGAACATTGTTTTTATAAACTTTCATGTGACCTTTATGGAATTAGTGTCATCTAATTCATTTTGAATCAAGTTATGCCATTTTTCAAGCATGTTTCTGTTGTCACATGAAACTTGGATTGTTGCTTGCAATCAACGTAACACAAGAACTGCTCAACATATTTATAATGAAATTTGTTAAGAACATAGCCTCTTAGACCTAGCTGTGTGTTTTAAGGTTTTTATCATCTGCAGAATTTTGGATGGAGGTTTTTTGCTCTTGCCAATCAGCTTCATATCATTACATGGAACTTTGCTTGTAATCTGTATTGCCCAAGAACAAGTCAACATACTGTGATGCAATTTAATATAAACATTGTTTTGTAAACACATGTCTGTTCTCCTCCAGTTTGAACATAATTGTGACCCTTGTCAATCAACTTCATATATTTATTTTTGCATGGGATGATGTTTGTACTGAGCTGACTTTGAAGGAACTGGATTTCAATCCTTCCATATCATTATTGAGAGGAGTTATGGCCCCTGAATACCCATCATGTTCTAACTTTGGTTTCACTACACAAGATCATCTGTTTAAAGCCCTATGGAACAAACTGTAGTGAGCAGTGCTCATTTTCAATGATTCCATTGCTAATAGCTTTAGTTCATCTTGTGAATATATATATATATATATATGATGAACACCGATAGAATAGCCACATTGTAATGTTCCTTGTAATTGTATATATTGATAATATCTCAGGTTGAATGGAGCCAGAACTTTGAACCATATGTTTTAGTACAGAAAGACATCCCATTATTTGATCAGCGGTTTGTTGGATTTGGCTGGAATAAGGTATCACACATCATGCAGCTGGATGCTGAAGGGTAAGGGTTTTGATGTAACATTTTCTTGCACTTATACTATTTATTTCTCCATCATGTGAATGTACATCAGTATTAAGCATTGGAAGATATAGCTGTATTGTGGTCCACTTTAGTTCCAAATGCAGTACAGCTGTTCAGAAACATTGGTAGAATTAAAGAATTAGCAGTTTTATGTCATATGAATCGAAGGCAGTAGCTGTAGGAAATGCATATAAAATTGATTAGAAAGTTGATTGAAGTGGAATCAGACTTGGACTGTAGAGTGTATTATTTTTATCAAATACTGAGGATGTTTTTTTTATCCATGCAGAGGTATCTAACCTCATTTAGCTGAACCAGTTGAGGGGTCCTGTGTAGAGCAGTAGGGACTTAGTTCCCATTCTCTCAGCATGATGTAGCCATTAATGTGTTTAAAGTGCCATTAAAACTGACAAAAACAAAAACAAGATTGTGTTAAGCACTAGCTAAATCTTGTTTAATGCAAAAAAAAGTGCATGATTCTGCTCATATCTGTCAAATAAGTGGATTGTAATTAATATACTTTTAAAATAAAACAATAAAAAGCAAAGCAGCTAATGTATTATAATAGTATGGGAAAGTCTGCATATATCCGCATGTGCAAAATGCATTGTAATTAGAGAAAAATGAACAGATAAAACAGTGCAGATACCAGATCTTCATTAAATATCAATCCATGTTTGAGATGAAAATTTTGATAGGCATTTAATCATTCGGTTACTCTTTTTAATTCAAGTATAGATACTGTACCAACAATACGGTCACTATTTCATATTACATATTCTGTTGGTTAAAATTTTTAAGGAACGGTTAGCCAAATTCTGCAAGAGCACAGAACCGACAATGAAATTTTAGTGTAAAAACACAATGGGAACAGTGTTTTAACTTAAAGGCATCACAGGTCTTTGAACAAAGGTGACCTGTCAATCATTTGGCTGACACTTTCTTTCTATTTGGCCCACATCTGTTACTTCTGAGTCAGCCAAACTCAACTGCAACTGTACAACTGAGCTAGCTTTCTCCTTACTACATATAAAAGCAAAAACATACTACATGAAAAGTAAACAGAAGGAAAGCTTGAAGAAATATGTAGAATTAAACCCTTTTCCACCAGAATGTATGAATGATAAATTTATATTGTGAATAATTCCATGAACAGGAAATTATGCCAGTTACCTGAATAATAATAATAATAGTAGTAGTAGTAGTAGTAGTGGTAGTGATGATAATGGTATTCACTGCATGGTATTTCCTAAGGAACCTAGTTTGAAAGATGAAGCTGCATTGAGAGGTCACTAGCGTACAAAGATCAGTTTGGCCTTTTTGCATGGGTGGAGTTTCTTGATCATTGACTGTCTTTCATCTTTTCAGGTATGAATTAGTGGTGTTGCCAAATGCCTTTATTATCCACATGCCTCATGCCCCAAGCTTTGACATAGCTAAATTTAGATCTAGCTCTCTGTATAGGAGGTAAGGACAGCATTAGTTCAGTCTTGTTTTATTTGTGTGCACATTCTGAAATAGGTACCATATACTCACATATAAGATAAGGCAAACTGCAAACAACAAAGGTTACTGATCTGCTGTAGTTACAGGAGACATGTAGATCTGGGTCAATGTTGTTTATTCTACTAATTACGCATAACAAAATGCTCAGATCCATATCTGCTGGTGTATTTTGTGATGACAGATCTGGGTCTGTGCAGTTTGCAGTTGGACTCAACTTAAAATCAAGTATACATGTAATTTTACCAGTGAAACAGAAGAGGAATGCAGAATTAATGTAAACAAAATTCAGAATGAATACAGTGATATGGATAATGAATGCAAATGAAATAAGGAATGCATCTTTAAGAAAATGGAGAGTGCAGGTGCAAAACACAAAAAACAATCATAAATGATAAGAACAGATTTAAACACAAATGCATTTCATGATTCAGTTTGAAAATTTTTAATTTCCAGGTTGCCACTAAATTTTCATGGTAACATGATAATCCTGGTTCAGATTCTTGACACTGTCAAACAATTTGTCATTATTTACAAGCTGAGAAATTGCCATTGCCAAGTCAATCATAATTGCCATTAAAGCGAAGACATCAGCAGAGGTTGTGTATGTACAGTTTATATTTGAATAAAATAAGAAATAAAATTTGCTGACAAATTACTCTACACTGCATTTTTGCAGTTATTTCAGTTGGGGTTATATTTTTATTTATCATAAATTCAGTTTTGTTTTTTTTATTTTATGCATTTGCTGTTGTTTTATTAAAGCAGAATTTAGACATTATAAAAGCAATAGTTATCTCCCTTTAACATTCTTGAAAACAAAAAACCCCCATTTTTGGCAAATGCATTGCCATTTTATTCCAAATAAATGAAAATGAAGGGAAATGATGAATGCAAGTGATAAATGCAAAATCAGAATGCATTTCAGAGACTGTAAATTCAGAATTGTTAGGTAATAACTGAAATTGCAATTTAACTGGATTGGAAGCAAAAGCAAACAAAATGCATTTCATATTCAAATAAAGTGCATATGAAATGCAGATTTGAAATTATGTTTCAAGGTCTGCATACAGAATGTTATGACCACTCTCAATTCTCTTATTTTAGGGTTTAATGTGTGTCATGATGGAAATAACATTCCATATATCACAGTAAACAAAATGTATGTAAATATTACTTACATAAAACATTAATATTTCATATTGTAGTATGACTATTAAGAAAATGCTTTGCCACTATATTACCTTGGGGCTATGCAGATGATTTTTGCTATATTGACAGAGTCCTATGTCATAAGAATGGACAGAGTGGCATATTCTTGTATTAAATCTCACATATTAATAAAATATTTAAATTTGTTCATATATGTAGTCAAATTAAAATTTGCTAGTATGGATCACAAATTAAAAATTTGCCCTCAGACATGTAAAGTAGAGGTTTTAATCATGCTTTTTACAAATAAGTTGGTATGTGTCCATGGAATTTACTTTTTACACTGCCAAACATGATCAGTTGGAAATTACAGTAGATATGTTTACAAATATACATGAGGCAAGTTTACAAATATACAGGAGACAAGTTTAATAATATATAGGAGACAAGTTTACAGATATACAGGAGACAAGTTTACAAATATGCATGAGACATGTTTACAAATATACATGAGACAAGTTTACAAATATACATGAGACAAGTTTACACATATACATGAGACAAGTTTACAAATGTACATGAGACAAGTTTACAAATATACAGGAGTCAAGTTTACAAATATACATGAGACACATCTACAAATATACATGAGACACATTTACAAATATACATGAGACAAGTTTAAAAATATAAAGGAGACAAGTTTACAAATATACAGGAGATATGTTTACAAATATAAATCAGTATGGATCAAATTAGAGAGATACAGAGTATTTTCTAATAGCTTGTATAAATCACTAGATAGAGCTTACAAGTTCAGTAAACAAGAGAATAAAATTATTGTCAACAAGAACCTCTCTTTATAAACTGACAAATTTGACTTTTAAGTATTGCAGATGCTAGAAACATTGCAGATGGTAATGACACCATAAGCTTGATAATGTCAGCTGTAGTGTCAGAGTGCACTCATGTATGACAGACACAGCTGACATCATTTCTTCACATAGGCAAAATGTGTCTCGTATATGATGAACAAGACAATAAGTTTCTCAATTTTTTCTGTTTCAGATGTCTCAAGGTGTTGAAGCAAGAATTTCTTCGGGATTTATCCAAGAAGTATGGAATGAAAGCACTCAAGTATTTGTCAGCAGACTGAAGCATCTGAACCTGATAATGCCAAAAGGAATTTGGTTTTGTTATTTCAGTTTCACATTCTATTTGGAGACGGAGTTGAATTTGAAAAGTCCTAGCTAAGATTAAGAATTATAAGCCTTTCAGAAAGCAAGGATATTTGAAAATTGAGTGATGTCCTAGAAACTACATAGAATCAAGTATGCAGTTAGGCTTAGTGGTTGGTAGTGGGTACTTTGGATCGATAGGTTGTGGATCCATCGAGACCTGCTGCAGTCAGTGGTGTTTTACATTAGAGAGAAACCAGACACTTACCCTAGTCAACCCAGCTGAATATGGGTACCAGGATTGGTGGGCAGTTGACTAAATATGGATTAAGGTTTCTAAAAAGGAGTCAGTAGTGGCTAATCTGGCATTCCCATAATCTGAAAATTACCTCCTGCATTCTGTATGTAGTGATATGTGCAATTTTCATGCACTTCATTTGCAGAAGACCACTTCTCACTTTTTGTCATACGCAAAAGTATTTGGAATACAGGATGCAAGGTTTTCAATGAAGCCAATTGGAATAAGATAAAGTATTTCAAGTGCTAAAAGTAGTACTAAACGGCAACTTCCTAGACTGACTTTTTTTTCTCAAAAATAGTCTATTTCACACTTTTCTGGCTTATTTTGATTTGCTGTGCTCGACAGATGCTGGAATATATATGGATCCTCTTATCCATCCCCATTCTTCAGTCCATCACAATGTTTTCAGCGCCCTGCAGTTTTTAATGGATTGTCAGGAGACTTGTTAAATTCTATGGTCATCATGTAAAATTGTGAATAATGATAAATCACTTCACTCCAACAAAATTTAAAAGAGTTATTGCCCATTTTGTCTTGCAGCTGAATGCAGTGTATAACAAAATCTTGTGAATGAAATTAGTCTTATATTTTTTAATGGATTATCATGAAACTTGATAAATGTTATGGTTATAATCTTATGATGTGCATATTTGACAAATCTCTGTGCTCCGTCCTATGATTTACGTTATTGCAGTTTTTGGCTTGGATCTGGATGACAGAATATTTTTATGCAGTTACTCTAATATTTGTTCAGTGGATTGCAGTGAAACTTACTACATTCATTGTTTTTTGACAGAAGTTATGTTTGTTGATCCAGTCATTGTGCTTACACTATTTTCGGAAGAGTTGTGTACTTTTTTTTTTTTTTTTTACTATAGACTCAATTTCATCATAGGGTATTGGTGGGATGCAGGAGAGGCAGAAGTGTATTTACATGAGAAAATTGCTCACCATTCTTCTAGATGGTATAGAACTGCCTGAGAAGTTGTTAATGATTCTGGGTCACATCAAGCACTGGAGACTTGGATAAAGCCAGGTCTTGTGAGCCATGTTCATGCTTGTGTTGAAAATTTTAACTGAAGATTACTAAGCTCTAAACATAAACTTTTGACCATAGGGCTCTCGGACATTTCGACCCTACGACATTTCAACCCCAAAGACAATTCAGCCGGGACATTTCAACCCCAAGAATAATTCAACCCCAAGACAACTCAACCGCAGCTTAATTTATTGTCTTTATTTGTGGTCATATAATAATGCAACACGGTCAATGACCTTCTTCCTATAAACAAGATCAGTCAAAGACAATGAAGACCGCTGGGTCAGCCGATAAAAGTTTACACACATTACAAGCATGTCTCACTGTATGCATATTAGGAGATTTAAACTGGAGCTAAATATCAACAATGATAATGGTTAAAGAACAAGTAACTTCATTTATGATATATAATTAAAAGAAAAAATTTGTTGCAGTTCTAGTACCATAGGGACTATCACACTTTTTAACAAATCAGTATAGCTGTTAAAAAATATACTAGCTATAGTATACAAGTAAGGTGTAGGAAAGAGAAAGGTATTTAATGGCTTGTGTCATTCATACTTCGTTAAGGACCCATGTGATCAAAATACTGTTTATTAATCTAAGGAACAGAATGCCAGCTTTGAAGGAAACAATTTTAATATAGAAAAGTCATACTTTTTTATTTTTATTGATAGTCAATAGACATAAAGCATAATAAATGATTTGCACAAATTTGTATACTTAATATACATGTTATGAAAGTTATTTTCAAAGAAATTTTACAAAATGCAATATTTATTATTTTAACTTAAATTTGTATCATTTAAATAAAGGTTGTGATTGTTGCTTAAATACAGCAATATGTCTAACATTGTATAAAAATACTGCAAAAATCCCTGCTGTGTTCTAAGTTTGCAAAATACAGTAACATGATAAAAGATATCATATCAGGCTGATTAAAAAAATTAGGATGATGTATTTTTTTTATATATAAAATGTATCATTTAAGTATATGTATTCTTATATCTAGAATGTATAACTTTAAATATATCATTTCTATATCCAATATTGTGTAATTTCAAATAAAAGAATAGTTTGGTTCAAGAACTGGGCAAAATTCTCTTTTTAACAAGTTATGGCAAATATCTCTTCATAACACACACTTAAATTCCTGGCTGATAAACACTTACGACCGCCTTCAGAAAGTCCTCTGTGACGATCTCGTGCTCATCATATGCATCCCACAGATAAATGATTTTTTAGTCCATGTGGTGGCACACCTCCCATCTGTGGCATAAGAGGGTGGCCTCCAACACCAGCTGCATCTGCAGTGCCATGAGCTTGGCCTCTCTCAGCAGCAGTGGCAGTAGGACATATAGTTGGAGCTTATGTCAGCCTGCCTTGAAGTTTGGCCTGTGATGCCATCCTGTAAAGTCAGAAAATATGTATGATCTAGTTTCAGGTTAAATTGATATGTTATAATACTGTTCAACATACAAATGAAAGAAAATATACACAAGTATTTAATCAAACGTTTTGGGTTTTTGGGAGTTTTTTTTGCATTTTGAGTGCCAGACTTACCCTCCACATCATTATTCATGCAGATGGTCTGTCGGTAGATAGACCACTCCTGCTCAGACCATTGTGAGCCGTCCAACCACTGGTCATTGATTTACTGGAAGAGCTCCCTCATGGGTTCTGTATTCCCCTCCGCCTTATCTTGAAGTTTCAGGAATGCATGGCAGATGTGTTCCCCGGGCAGGAATGGAAGCACCAATAACTTGTGAATCAAGAGATGTGGCCCCTCCTGTCTCTCACATGTCCCCTTGTGGCCCACCTCCACCACCTTCCACTAAACAGCCTGAGCCCAGTGGAAGGTGCCTTCCTTAATATTCAAGCCTGGGAAGACTGTGAGAATCGCCTGCCACCTTCCTGAAAATATATCGGAAATCTAAAAATGTATCGTATTTTTCATGCTTCTAGAACGGTCTATATGTATTATCATTGTGATATTAAAATTACTGTTTATAGGTTATTGGATCATTAATAATTGTTGTTAACTTCTATTGTTGTTCTTGTGCATTATGGGGAGTAATTGTATAAATTCATTACCAGCTTTGAAATCCATCACAAAGCCATCAGTGACCAGTGCCTAGTCCAGTAGCTCAATAATCATCTCCAGAACCTGCAAATTAGAAAAATCAGTGTATCAAAATTCAACTTTCCCTTGGTTGTCAAATTTCGACTGAAAAATTGGGATGATAGATTAGCCGTTTATGCCAACAAATTAATACTAAAAAGTCGTATAAAATAATAAAATGATAATAAACTGCGCATTTAAAATACCAGTTGACAAAAGTGTTTTGTTTGTTTTTGTATTTATGTTTTACGGTGTTACTACATTTATCTTCTGTATATTTACTGCCACATAGTCCTGTTTACGTCGTTTGGACATCAAGACAAACATCAGTGGCACCTGCTTCATGACTTCGCCCTGCTTCAAGTAGGTGTGGATCGAGAATAGTTGGGCGAATGGCTTGTTTAGAAAGAGTTGTCCATGTACCAACTACGGACCTGCTGGTCCTTTGTGGCAAAAATGAGGTGGCGCTCTTCACCGACCTGGATGTTGCCAACCAAGAACTCGTTTTGTTGATACTCAGTATTTATCTGAAAAAGTCATTAACATTTCCAAAAATAAGAAGAATTTTTAGTATATTATGGTAGACCAATATTTGCACTGAGCTAAGTCTCATTTCATTTTATAATTATTTTGATTGTGTATCTCATTTTTTTGTTCTACATTGTACTACTTATGTTATATATTGATATGAGTCCAACTATTTCAGTCAGTTGACAATGGAAGTAATATCAATATGGTTTAAACTTGTCATCAAGCATTTACCTCAAAATCCAAGGAATCTGGTTGTGGGGGGTGCACATTCTGCCATGAACGGTTCACTGTCTTGATCAACGATGCAGGCCATGGCAGATAGAAATTGTTCTGATTAAACACCTCTACCATCTTATCCTCAACAATCCTCCCAGCAGGAGCATGTACATCCCGAACTGCTTCCTTAATGATCTGAAAATTAAAAAACCGAATGTTGTTCTGTTTCACCTAACGCAATTACTTTGCATCAGTTATTGCGTTACGCAATTGTACATGATGTCAATTCATCCCTGAACTTTTTAATGCTGAAAAGCATTCATTATACAGAACATTACCAACATTAATAAAGAATTTTAAAATATAGATCAGTGATAGATTCATTCACTCTATTGCATTTCTATTTATCATTTCTGTATTACCTTGAAGTCTTAGTTTATTATGTTTAACATATATCTCTCTTCATTTGGACATTCTTGGCCGTAAGTGGATCTGCTGGGTGGAAGTGACGTGTAGTGCCATGGCTAAAGACATCCCCCTTATATGTCACGCTTGCGTAGCACATCAGCTGTTGCTGCGGACACTGCATTGCCACTGGATGCTGCCATCTGTCTGCCTCTGAAAAGACACAAATAACCTCTAGTTACCACATGTCAGTCGAAGGTAGATGAGACAAATAATAATGTAGCTACTGCAAAATGATACCTTCTAAATGTTTCACACATCAAAATAAATATACTTTACCACGCATTGATTCATTCTGAATGTTTTGAGCTAAGCTTATTATTCTGTAACTAGAAGACTATTTCTTATTTGACATTTAATTACCTTTACGCAGTAGGAAACACCATCTGAGGACACCAGCTTCTTCATTATACGAGTGGTTACTTTTTCGATGACCTCGAATGTGACCTCTGTTGCTTCTTCGATGATGGTGTTGGTAAGTGCTGGTTCACCAAGAGACCTCTAAACAGGTGTACATGCGTGCAGGCATACTTTCAACATTAAAACATTATAATGTGGGTTATTAACTTTGCATGCAAAAATCATCCTGGAATGCTGAGTAAAATTGTCCATATCAAAGTAATTTTTTCCAATTATTTCATAATTTGTCTGACAATATAACTTGTATGAATGTATTTCAGTATTTAAATACACTACTGGACTATTATCCATTCACATGTCACACTTTCATTTATTGTTAACTGTCTTTGACTACGATGGTGTCTGCAGGGCCATCTTGTGTAATGTCGAAGGCATCATCTGCGATGGAGGAGTCATCTGTGACAGAGGCGGTTGTGGATTATTTGTGTTGTTGATGATATACATAGCATTTGTATCTGCATTGATGACATACTTGACATTCAAATCCACTGCAGTTCTGTCAGCATCTCTTTGTGTGTGTTTTGTTGTTGTAATGCAATAAAACTCTATAAATAAATCAATATATAAATAAATAAATAAATAGAAACGGAAAGTAAGTAAAACAATTATAAAAGACATTGATGAAAAAGTGTTCAGTCAGTCAGTCAGAACAACATTAACAACAACAATAATAATAATAACAATCTTTTTAAGTATTACGTTTTTTTATCTTTTTCAACAGGAATATGATCAGTTAACATCTACTGATTAGTTTAAATGACATTATTTCATGGGATTATTAGTCTGGTAGTCAAATATTGACTGCATAAGGATACAAGGAAGAAAGAAATATAATAAGTACATTAATTAAGAAAATATATGGATATAGAAAAAAAGACAAAAATAGAGATTAAATTTTTTTTAAAAAACCATTAAAAAATGAGAACAAAATAATATTTGTATTATTTATAATTTTTCTATTTTAAATCTCCTTTTAAACCTATTACCCTTTTTATTCTTACTTGATCAGTTGTATTAATACTTACTGATAGATAAACTGACATTTTTCTGATCTGATTAGTCGAGTGGTCCAACATTCATGGCATAAATACACAAGCCACATCCATGCTACTCAATAAGTTCAACTCAGAAATAAACAAATATTATAAATAAATAAATAAATAGATAAGAAAGGAAGATTGACAGACATAATAAAATAGATAGTGAATCATTACACTTACCTGTAATGCAGATGTGATGCTGCCATTTCCCACATCTGTCACAAGACAAAGCATGTTGGTGAGGCCTGACATGCCTATGGCATTATACACAAGGATGAAACACCATTGCCGCAATTAACACAATTCAGTTAGTATTATACCAAAATATATAGGATTGAAATGTCATAATATAAACGTTATATAATAAAAATTAATCCAAAGTGACACACAAGTATACCAAACACCTATATTAAAACTTGGGATAAAAATTTTTATGGAATGAAAATGTTCAGTTCTTGGATACAAATTTACAGTGTGTGGTACTTTTGATTAACATACCATTTTTCTTTTCATTCATATTAGTGCACATTCATTAACTTAATGAAACTGACTTTAATTGTAATTAACTGTTTGCATCTTTTTTTGGCGACTTAGCAGTTTGTTGTGATTACGATTATCAAAAGTAATAACCTAGGATTAAAGACCGCATTGCTTTTGGCATCTTCTTTAATTGCAGACATAAATGAATCACTATTTGATTAGTGGGATTGACAATTAGCAATGTGCTAACTATTGTTTCAAAATTTTTTGGCTGTTTGAGAAATATTTGCAGTGTGTGTTACATTTGATTTCTTTTCATTCAAATTAGCATGCATTCATTAACTTAATAAAAATGACTGCAATTATAATTAACTGTTGACATCTTTTTTCGGCAAATTAGCAGTTTGTTGGTATTTTCTTTAATTGCAGACATCAGTGAATAACCATATGAGTAGTGGGAATTACTATTAGCAGTGTGCTAATTATTGTTTTAAAAATGCATGAATTGGGGTTGAATTGTCCTATGCCTGGGGTTGAAATGTCTTTAGGTAGAAATGTCTTCGGAATTTTCTTAGGGTCGAAATGTTTTGCTTCCAACCACAGAAATGCTAAGAAATGGTCAAAGAAAATTTTGGTTGTGCACCTAATTTATTGATTGCATTATAAATGAAAGTTTCAGATCTGCATGGTCTGTGATCCTGTTTTTGTATCAGTGTCATGGATCTTGGCTCTAATATCGAATGTCCAGAGAAACAGGTGAAAAATCAATGCTTAAAATTAAGGTGTCCACAGCTAGGGAGGAGTCGAGCCAGATAAGCACAGATAATATCATGCAGGTAGGTGTTGTTTAGAGAAGCAGAAATGGCTGATTTTATGTGATAAAGTATTTATGAATCTGAATTATTTGCTTTAAAGTCTTTATTTACTTTTATTTGTATAAAGATATGCCGTAAAATTGTGGACAGTATATGAGTTTAAGTTGTAGTATTTTTGAAGACATCAAAGCTGAGTATTAGCTTGCCTCTAGAGAAGAGCCGTTGTGCTAATCTGACATTTCCACCAGTGTTGGCACAGATAAAAGTATATACATACATACAGCCTCACTGCATCTCAGCCACTTTTTCTTCCTTGGTCTTTGGCAACAATTTGGAGTGCTTTTCACAGCACCTGCTCCCTGAGCATTTGCATGTACAGTACTTTTACATTCTTAATTCATGATCAAATGGGTTTTTTGCACCTTGTGTAAATACTGTTATGCCATGGAGTTATTAAATGTGGCATGGGGATGCGACTTGAGGAGTGCTGTGCCATCATCACAGATGTATATTACTGACTCGTATTTTATGCACCACTAACAATGGTTAATGTTTGTGTTTTAAGTTTCTTTTTGAAGCAATGTTCATGCTTGAATCATCAGACTAGATGATTGTATGCATGTCTATTAGTACCACACCCATGCAACTAAAGGTCACAGTGACCTACATTTTACTGACTTGGGTTAAGTTTTTTAATTGAGCTCATGACCAGGTTTTTGTATCCTATGTGCATACTACCAACTTCTCCGGTGGCCCAAGTGGTTAGAGCATTCGCCTCTGATGTGGGAGATCGCTGGTTTGATTCCCAGCCTAGTCATACCATGCTGTCTTATCTAAAATCTTGAAACAAGGTGGGGGATGCATCTTGATGAGCACAGCACCTGCATTGCAATTCACTGACTGGTTAAATTTTGTGCTTGATCATTTCTCAGGCAGAGTTCAGGCTGGAATCATGAAACTTATGATGATATGCACCTCTGTTAATACCACTTCATTACAAAGAAGGCTCACCATGACCTATATTTCATCCTTCTAAAATGATGATATTTGGTAAAGCAATGCATCTTAATAAGTACTACACTTTAATTTCAAAAAGAGGTCTCTCTGACCCATATGTCATCAGCAACTTCGTTAAAATTTCAAATTCATTTCTTGAGTATGTTTATGTTAGAATATGTTAGAATCATGAAACTTGATAATTGGATGCATCTGTTAAAACTTCACCCTTACAACAGATTAATTGTTGTACATGTGACCATGTAAGCATTATAAGAGTGGAATTAATGGATTTCATGTGAGGTCTCAGTTGCAGTGGCTAATTAAGGTAATTACTAATGTGTGAGTTGTAGTGGTAGTGGCTAATCAAGGTAATCACTGAAGCATGAACCATGCCTGTCATAGTGGTTAAATGACTGTCACTCAAAGGGTTACTCAAAACTGACGGCTTCCTTACAGGAAAATCTGGCTTCTTGGGGTGGACATTCATAATTGTTTCTGAAGCAGATTTTATGCACCGTGAGCTGAAAAAGAACAATTAATACAGTAAAACCTGTCTTGAAAGACCACTGTTATGTGAGACCACCTGTCTTGAGAGACCTTATTCTGAATGCACAGATTTATTGATTATATAGTGTTATGACCTGTTATGAGACACCACCTGTCTTGAAAGACCATAATTTTTCTGGCAGAAGGGGTGGTCTTTCAGGACAGGTTCTACAGTACATGGTTCTTATATCAGCTCATTATCATAGCTCTGCTTTGATATTATGGAAAATAAGTTCATTTGGATTGTTTTGATTTTTAAGGATCACTTTGGTCTTAATTTAATTACTCTGTGTGTTAATCTATGTTATAATTACAGTGGCTGTTTTGTAGAGGGAAACAGTGTAATCATTGATTACATTCTGTTTAATTAGGACGATGTCTTCAGCGGTCATAACCAAAGCTGTGTTGTGATATTGAGCCAAATGTGTGTTCACCACCTTGTGTTGAAATCACTTTAATGCTTTATTTACCTGTTCATGTATTGAATCACTTTTAATTGATGCCCAAAACATTCATTATATAAGGGGTCTGCATGGGGCCCTGATGTCCAGAAATCAAAGATCAAACATCTTGGTGACCTGGGGTCTGTCTCCCTGTGGACCTGAAGGAGGGCAAATCAAAGGTCAAACATGTTTGTGAGGGGTCCTGTTGGGTAGGGGTGATTCAAAGGTCAGATATTGAAAAAAAACTAGTTGCATTAAAAAATTTTGTGCGTGACTGAACTTTGAACATGCAGTCATAGCATGACAGCATGTCATAACAGTGTTCACCAAAGCAAGCCATGGAATAGATCTAGTTTAAGGTATTGTGATTATATAAAATTGTAGATATTATTCGAGTCAAAACTACTTTTGTAGATAATATACTTTGTTTTGATTTTACTCCATAATATTGTGATATTGATTGATTATAAAAACTTGGACACATTTGCCAAATTCATTTGCATTTATTGTGAATTCATCTTTCATAAAGTAGTATTTATTAATGCATTTTGAAGATATATGTATAGAACAGCTTCAAAACTTGTGCATTTTACTCAGTGGTTTTGAAACTGTGTTTTTTTAAAAATTGATTGGGTATTTTGTGAACACCATAAAGGTGGTGCTCTACAGTTTCGTATTTTGCATAGGGTTAGAATTTTAAAGAAAAAGAATTTCCCTGGGTGTCCTCACTAGTTATACTGGCTGTTTAAAAAAGACCTTGTACATCTTAGGTATTGTTCAAGAACCTTTAATTCCCTTTATTTTGGTGTATGATTGATGGGTGTAATATGGATTATAGAGTATACAGCCTGGCCTTACTCCAGATGTGCACCTTTCAAAAAAGTGCTAGCTCCACTTTGTCATTTTCGCTTCCTGAACTTAAGAGGTAAATTATAAAAAAAGGAGCTGAAATTTTTTTACATTTTATATATTTGGTAATTCATTCATTGCACTTTCAGAAGCTGGTATTGTCTAGTCTGGCAAAATTCATTTTCCTTATTTTAATAGGTACTAAGGATAATGTACTTTAGACAAATTCTGCGCCCCCAAAACCAACTTAACTGAAACCAGTCTTAATCATCAAGACTTTTATCATACTTTTTAGAATATCTCAAGCAGCTTAGTGACCAAGACTAGTTCATGTTGCAGTTGATTCTGTGGCTCTGTTTGAGTGAGTGTTCTGACAGTGATCAAGCACCATTATATCAAATATGTGACTGAACGTGCCACCAGAAAACATGGACTGTGATTACAGCAGGAGCAATGCGGTGACAACTTTGGAGTAAATGCTTGAAATTGAAATTAAATTGTTTTGTGTGATTTGAATGCATTTAAACATTTCTTTATGCATCTTTAATCAGTGTGCTCATGTAAATTTTAAAAAAAAATGTAAAATAAATAAATCTCATAACCTTGTGTACAAAATATTAATCACTATGCATTGATCATATGTACTATGAGCATAAAGATTGACATTTTTGCACATAGCTTATTAAGCTGCAGAAATCTAATAGATGCAGATACATTGAAGAAATCGATTTACCGTTACTAACCTAATTGCATTGGATCCTTATATTTGTAAAGCTAAGCACTGCTGAAAGATTATATGTGTCAGTTCCTTTGTTGAGTCAGCATATTGTTGACAGTATATAGGGCACGACACTTTCTAATTGGTTAATCAACATGATATCATGCAGGCGTTCAGTAAAACTCACTTCGCACGTTCCTCTAATGTGCATCTTGGAATAATCTAATCTCGATCCAAAATGATGTCATGTATAAAACAATAAACAATAAACTCTGCACACTTTTTGTTGAAAACATAATATTATCCCATAAAAATTAAGTCTTATAATTCAATTTTCTAAAATTTTGATAATTTACTTTTTATTCTTACAGAGAAACATTTTGTAAACAAATGAAAATTATTTTATACACATATCCCAGGTGTATAAACAATTTCCCAGTGGAAAGCTATGTGAGGAGGGAGGGGGAATACAACTGCAAAATGCAGAGTACAAGTTGAAGTCATGGTTAAAGAGAAAGTTTCTTAAGTGACATAATGCCAGTCTAAAATTATTAGCATCTTTTAAGTAAGCAAATTTTGATATTATCAAGATTTATTTAGATTTTTATGCTATTTTTCAAAATACTGAAATGGTGAAATGTCATCTCATTTGCATTCCCAAACCGTTTAAAACATTTTAATGGATATACAGTCACTTCAGATTTGATGAATGGTTAAAAGGAAAATTTGCCATATAATCAACATTATGGAGTTTTAATAATGATAATTAATTACAGTGGTCCTCTCTTGAGCTCCCCTCCCCCACCCCGACCAGTGGCCACCCGCTTCTTACGGCCAGAATCTCTTGGCACCGACGAGTTTGTGTACAAAAGTACCCCTCAAGAATGGCCACCCCACTAACGCGACCAGCGGCCAGCATATTAGTACAAAAATGTAAAATGTTCCCCTCACAAGCGGCCACTTTTTATTTCAAATGTGTCCAGGACCAATAATTAATTCATATCGTACGGTGAGTAATCAGATTTTCTAACCCATGCGACAGAGGAATCGAGTTGTTTTGCAAACCCAACTTATCTCAGTCTGGTTGTCTCAGACAGGTCGTCTCAGTCAAGGTGTCCACGCTGTTGGAACTACTTTTAAAAAGAGAAACCTTTGTTGTCTTCTGCTATGCCTGACGTAGTTGTTCGAAAATCAAACAACAACAGCAACAAATGTATAACAAAACAACATAATAACTTAAGGTCTCTCCATTTTTGAGAACACACCATGCAAAACATTTCTCGAGAGACAGACTCACGCACACGATGTCGAGCTTTTTGGTATTATGCTAATTCGTTGCACACAGCATGGTCAGTTTTTATCCAATCTGCAGGCCTGACTCAGTACATTTTCAGGTCAGCGTCATTAAATGTAGCTAAAGCTACTTAACTAGTTTTAAATACTTCGTGTGAAACAAATTATATACTGTTAGCTACATTTAATGACGCTGGCCTGAAAATTGACTGTGCTACAGATAGGATAAAATTCTTGATGCTGTGTGGAATGAACTATGATAGAAACCACTGATCTGTGCACATAGCCTATAGACCTATACACTTCATAGTCTTCCAACGCTTTTAGCAACTACAGAAGACTTAGTAACAGCCAGAAATGTGTTATGTCAAACATGCTTTATTCTATTTTTGTTAAGCATCTCCATTGCGCCCAAGTTGAATCAAAACTATACCTACAATATTTAATGACAAATAATGCACTTACCAGCCAGAAGGAATCATTTATCTGTCAACACATTAATCCATAAGCAAATTTCACTTTAACACTTGCCATATTTCCAAGATAGAAAAATCAATTTTCAAAGAATCCGTGAACTTGAAAGTTTAGCACATGGTTATCCGCTGGGGTCCGTATTTGGAGGGTCTTTTATACACGGGGGTACTTTTACAATCAGTATTAATTACAACACAAATATGTCACAAACAGTTTCACCTCCTCGAAGGAAAAGGAGAGTTATATATGATAGTGACACGGATCTCTAATTACCCGTGAATAACCCAAGCACGGACACTCATGCTATATGTATATACACTACAAAAGAGCTGTGGGCCCAGTATCGTTTCATTATGTACAATATAATTTTCTAAATTAGAACTGATGAAAATGAAACATTTTCTTGTAATAAATATTAACTATTTATTGTTAAATTCATATAACATCCATATATTAAATGTGATAATACCTAAAAACTAAAAAACTGTGTACCTCGGATGACACGTCACGGCACAGTCCTCATTAACATATTTGTATTAATGCACCGCATGTAAACATCGGCGCGTGAACTATATTGCACAAGTGAGGAGTTCTTTCTTACTTTAAAGGATAATATTGAGTGAGAAAAATAATTTACGTTGGGATTTGGACCGAGACAAGGAAATCACAGTCGCGGGGTTACATTATATGTCTCCCCACTCGGTTAGCCTCGTGGGGAGACAAATAATGTAACCCCTTGACTGGGATTTCCTTGTCTCGGTTCAAACCCCAACATAGATTCTATATATCTCTACCGTCGATACCTGTCTTCCGATGTCAGGTTTCCTTTATTGAAAGAAGTATTGGCTAAAGTACATGTACCACTAAAATTAATATATATAATTATCTATAAAAGCCGACGTTTACAGCAAAATGGGCTCAACAATGTTGTTCTCGAGTTTTGGGCTTTACACATCTGTCGAGCCCATCTCTTTGATGATTACAACAGGACGTAATTGTCAAGATCATAATACGGTCAGCATAGGCTAAATAGATTTTGTGGATTAACACACAGAAAGAAATTAACCTTGAAAAATCAGGGTACCAGACAAAGACCGAAAAATCACGTGACAATAAATCTATCGCTTCCTTTACGAAGAAGGCATTTCGTCCACTCTAAAAATAAGTTGTGTCTGCATGATTAAATCGCATACAGTTGGCGATATCCGAATAAATCATTACCAAACATTAGCATGTCATCAGGTAAACGGAGACGTATTACTTTTGAAGAAAGTCGGTTATTCTAGTGGACGACATCGGGGGTGGGGAGGGGGACTTGCCGAACACTTTTTTGTAGAGAAGACTCGAATAAAACAATTTTATGTTGAAAAGACTCGAATAAACAACGTCGTAACCGTGGGCAAATGGAGGAAATGGATTGAGAATTATGTATGTAGCAAGATTTAAATGACGTTTTTGAATGGTTTTGCAATGTGCATGACAACAATACCCGCTCGCATATCAAGCTTATGTCAAGAATAACAACTATTAATGTCTATTCAGTTTAAATAAGTTTATTCTTAAGACAAGAAGAACCTTTTAATAATTGATGTTACTTTTAAACGAAGATTTTAATCGCTTTGAAGTATATAGCTTTCTTACTACGTACATTACATATACATCTCACGAAAATTTAGTCCCCTTCTGGAAAGGCCACCCGCACCCGTCTTAGAAGCCCACTTTTTCTTTGTGCAGAAGGGGTGGCTGTAAAAGAGGGGGACCACTGTAATTAGTATCACTAGTTTTCTGTGTTAATCTTAATTAACTCATTTGCGGCATAATGAGTTCATTGGATGAAGTGTAGTAGTGTAGTTTCATTTGCATTGGATACCAAATAATGTAATATCATTACCCGAGTAAGATAAAATTCATGCACACTAGTTAGTAAGTGTGTGTATATATATATATATATATATATATATATATATATATATATATATATATATATATATATGTATGTGTGTGTGTGTGTGTGTGTGTGTGTGTGTTCTTGCTTTTAGTTATTCATATAATATTGTTTTCCACATATTTTTTATTGCTGGTCGCATTTTGGATTTCATTTAATGTTATTGTGCAATGTATGTGAAAAACATACTAAGTAACATATTCGATTAGAGCTGTTCCGCTAAAATTGTACGTGGAACCCAAGGAAGGCACTTTCAAAGTGAAATTGTCATCCATGAATAAAATTTAGAATTTCGTATCCTTTTACATATAAACTCTGAGTGATTGAAATACCTTGGCATATATTTTCAAAAATTACCTTCCCGGAGTACCGTGCATGTTTAAATGGAACACCCGTTTAATGTTTTTACTTATGTTGATTCAGTAATTTTATCTTCTATACTCCAATAAACTCCATACATGTAAGTTCCTTGTGCAAGAGTTGAAAAATAGCGAAATGCTGTCAACATTATTTGACCAACTCAATTTCAAAACTTAATTTTTCATATCGTTTCACGTTAATGGTTTTACTAATGTTGAGCGATATGAAAAAGCAGTGTAATGCTAATTATTTCACTTAACCTACTTTCCGGATAAATGTTGGTTTTGAGGCATCTTAGTATATGACAATCTGACAATTGAATTTTGCAATGTAAGTTTATACAGTGATCTCTCCATATACGTGTCTTAGAGTTAAATTATTACTTTGTACAACATCATACACTATTTCGATTGATTAAATAAGCCTATTAACTACTTGTGCATCTTTTTGATATATTTAGTTAAGTTTTATTGTACTAAATTAATAAACGCCAACTCCTATATCGTTGACTGAAGTCGGCTCTTCGAACGCTTAGTTGTTTTAATTCTCATTTGCACTAGAACTAAAGACAAATTTGGTTAACTGGAGACAATTTTCCACTACACGCAAAATTCACGAATAAACTACTGGCCTAGAGCATCTGATGAGATCTTCTATCTACCAACAATGTGATTCAGCCTTGTTTACGATTGTTATAGAGCTCTGTGTGTGTGTGTGTGTGTGTGTGTGTGTGTGTGTGTGTGTGTGTGTGTGTGTGTGTGTCTTTTTGTGTGTAAGTGTTTGTGTGTGTGTGATTTTGATTTGTAATGTAGCGTTAACAATTTTAGTCATATCGCTACGATGTCTGCAGTGTGGCAGTTTATAGTGATGTCTAGCACTTGGGCATCATGCCACAGACATGTAGCACCATGTCCCACCCAGTCACATTATCCTGACACCAGGTCTCCCAGTCATAACACTAACCTCTTAATGCTGAGCGCAAAGCGAGACAGCTGCTAGTACCGTTTTTAGAAGTTTTTGGAATGACTTGGCCTGAGTTCGAACCCATGACCTCTGAGGCAGACGCTCTAACCACTTTGGCCACCGGAGCGGTTTTGGAGCTATGTTTTAAGTTATTGACAAAATCCCTCCAGTTAGATGTTCTTTTTTTCTATTATCAATGCCTATTGATGCTAAGACAATCGCTTCTTTTGACCTTTAGGCAAGTTCAAAGTCATCTGAAAATCTTGGTTAAATTTTCTGTTAAAGATGCTAGCTCAGCAGGCCATAGAACTAAGTGAGCTTACGGGATGACCCTGTATGCACCGTGCATCATCAGTCCATCAATAATTGTTATTTTCAACTTCTCTCAGAAATTACTCGACTGATTTCAGCCAAACTTGTCAGATTTATACAAACAATGCCAATCCATCATTACCATACTATGAAAACCTTGGAACAATTTATTTTGTGAAAACAATGATCAGTACAATTTGATGAGATTTAATGGAAGCCGCCAGGCTTGAAGAGCTTTCAATTTTGACCAAATCCACTATCACTTGTGACTGCCATTACTAACTTTTAGATAAACCTCGAAACAACTTATTCCAAGAAACTGCTCAACAGAATGTAACAAAAGTTGACAGAAAGAACCCTTGTATTAAGGGCTTTCAGTTTACAAATGATGCTGATTCACATATAAAATACGGCAGCCATTGGTAAAAGAAAAAGAAAAACAATGAAATTACTGCTCAAAATTTGCTATGGAGAATTTGACCGTTATTTACACTTCAAAATTTATGTAAATGATGTGGAACGCCAAACAAATATGGCGACTTACTAAAAATATGAACAAATTTAAAGATATTTTAAAAAATCGAAATAATTTTGACCAAATTTGACAGAAAAGCCGTATTTGCATAAAGGGGTTTCTACTTTACACGTGTTGCTGATCAGCCATCATGTATAGCCACCTTTACTACAAAAATAAAAACTTTCAAGAGACTTCCACTAAACATAATTTCTTACCAAATTTTACACGAAGAATGCTGAAATGAAGTGCTTTAAATTTTGTACAAACGATACTCCTTTTCCGTTAGATATCGCTGCCATTATCAAACATAGAAAACCTTGAAATGACTTCTCAAAAGCACTCAGTAGAATTTATCCTGTATTGACTGAAATCAACCTGATATAAAGGCCTTCAAATTTTTTCAAATCGTGCTAATCTGCCATCATATGTGACCCCTGTTGCTAAAAACATATTGTTTTAATAGAACTTCTAAGAAAACCACTTAACAGAAACATAATAACTATTAAACAAGTTTTTATTAAAAAATCCTACTCAACAGATCTGACCAAATTTGACAGAAAGCATCCTTTATAAGTATTCAGTTTTACAACTGATAACAATCCACCATCAAGTATGGCTGCTGATGCTAAAAATAAAAACCATAACAGCAATTTTATCTAAACAAACTCTGCATATTACAAAAGACATTTTAAAGAAACACTTTTTTTCTTAAAAAAAAAAAAAAAAACGTTAAATAAGACATTGAAGGAATAAAAATATTGAAAAAGCAATTTTAAGAAAATTAAAATGAACCTTTCTTAAAACATTTTAAAAAAATGAAAACAATAAACAATTAAATTTAAAACAATAGTGAGCAAATTAAAAAAATACAAACTCAATTTCACAAATGATTTAAAACGAAAATGAAAGATATATAACTTACACCCCCCAAACACTTGAAAAATTGTTTAAGAAAACCATTAAAAACAAAATTTTAGAACAAAATAAAAATCAAAAGAAAATTACTCCCAATATCAATTTATCATTTACAAAAATAAACATTTTATACAGAAAAATTAGGAAAATTTAGCAAAAAATAATTTAAAAACAAATTATTGTAAGACAAAATACTAAAATCTAAAATAAAAATATCAAAAAATGAAAACTGAAAATATACAAAAGAAAATATTTTTACAGATTACATCAAAACAAAACTGACTTTGAACACTAAAAGAAAAAAGAAAAAATACTACATTTAAAACAAATAGCATGAAAAACAACCAAATGTGAAAAAAAATAAAATACATTTATTAAAAGGTTGCAATAAATAAACAGATGTAAATAAATTATAAAGATTTTTCAGAAACTGAAATCCCATTTTTCAAATAAAGATTCTAAAGAAAAATAGCAAATTAAAAGGAAAACAAAGTGAAAAACAAATGGAAGAAGAAAAACAACCCTTGCTTATCATCACACATCCTACAGACCAACACAAATCCTTACTGACCAAGGCTCACCCATACTGATAAACACACATTTACAAACAAAAGCAGAGAAGGAAATGGAATTATGAAAAGTCACACCAACTTGTGGATGAACAAAAGCACAAACACTTACAATTCAACATCACCCATACAAATGAGACAACCACGTACACAAACAGCATACACTCATATATCAAACTTGATGAGAAGGTGGGTACAAAACCCAACACATATACATACGCTTAGATACAAACATACTTGCACATACATGTATACCAAATGGGGTGAGAGAGTGGCCATGAGTACTAACATAAATGTACAAACACCCACATACAAACATACATACAATCATAAATCCCAGTGTTGGAAATTGGGTCATAGACGAAAACTGGAACAGGAATAAACACCTAATTACAGACAAGATCTTATTTATACAATCCATAATCACTTCTTACTCACCAACACCACGCCTGCATACCCATCAACACGATAAAGGGGTTGGTGATGGTGACTATCACAGACTTATTTATACAGTCCAAAACACAGCCATACCACACCTACATGCAAACAAGCTTAGGGGACTTTTTTCATCTTTTCGTACATATATACAATCACACATACACAAATACACAGAGACCCAGAGAGGGAGAGAGAAGGGGTTTAGCGATGTTTTATAACAGCTTTTTAAAGATACAAGCATGAAAACATACAAACACAAACATTAAAGAAAATTGGTTTTGGCAATAGTGAATACTTCAAGAGACATGGTTGGCCCTGTAAAGGTCCATCGGGTTAAAATAAATTGATCAACCCTTTCATGAATTGTCATTAATTAATTGCAGCTAACATAATGATTTCCTTTGTCTGAGTCCTATTGTCAGAGTTAAACTGTCCTAATCAGTCCCCTTGTTCGAGTCCTACTGTCGGAGTTAAGCTGTCCTGATTATTTTCATTGTCCGAGTCCTACTCTCAGTGTTAAATTGTCCCAATGATTTCCCTTGTATGAGTCCTTCTGTCAGTGCTAAGTTGTCCTAATGATTTCCCTTGTGTGAGTCCTACTGTCAGTGTTAAGCTGCCCTAATCATTTCCCTTGTCCGAGTCCTACTGTCAGAGTTATGCTGTCTTAATCATTTCCGAGTCCTACTGTCAGAGTTAAGGGCCTTATAAGAAACTTCTTTGATCAAGCCTAAGATAATGAGACCTTCTTCACAGAAAAAAACAAACAAACCATGCATGACAACATCCACCACTTACAAGCAAAGCATCTACAAGGACGACGGTGATTGCGGCGATGTTGGCAACATGAGCAGTAGGATGAATTGGTTGACACAATTCTTAATGAAATGGTCTATTTCTGGAAGCAGAATACTAATCGCTATTGTCAAAGACACTGTAGGTACTCTGGATTATATCTAAAAAAAAGTTATTGTCTGCAATTAATTGTTGCTTATGCGATTAGCTTAACTGTAGTTTATACACAGCAATAGGCGACCCACTCACTAATATCCTACATAAAATAGTTTGCACGAATATGGTTGAGTTACATATTAATGCAGCACTTGTCAACCAATCAAAAGAATTTCAGCGGTCATGTTCAGCGTCTTTGTTCAACAATTCCTTGCTTTAACAGTGAGAAAAACAACACGTAATATGGTTCTATTGATCTTCAGTTCGATGCTTCACCAACTTTGCTTTGTGCATTTATTCTTACCTTCACATTAGAACTTTTGCATTTGGATATCTCGCTTACTGGTGTTTCTTTAAGTGCCATCCGCACATTGATCAGGACTATAACTTGCCCATCAATGTGTGCATTTATTTCTAAACAATTGCGTCACGCTCCTCCTGAAGACAGGAATAAATTTTGCATCATTTGGTCAATCCATTTAATTGGACCTCTCAGCACTTGCAGAAAGAAAGCAAAATTGAAGGCATTAAGCATTAAGGGAAATACTGTTCTTTTGAAGCCCACCTACCGTCATCATCGTTGAGATTCTACTTTTGGCTACTGGCCTGTTACATGTTTCCTCGCCCAGGACTTCTTGGACGTCATTTGATTTCGCGTGTTCCTAATATAAACACCGCTATCTTTGACCTGCAACCTAACTCGGTAATTATGAGTCGAACACATATATGTGGATAATTATCCGACCACATTATGGGCCTAGATCGTACGTCGAGACGTGTCTACACCTTCCAGCTCAGTTGCAACCAAGTACACATTAAGACAAATAAAATGCATTCAAAAGTCATATTCCACCCAGTCTACGTAGGGCAAGTGCGACATTCTACACATGTTCTGGCAAAGAGATCTACTTCAACAAAATACAGTGACGCGATAACCGCAGTGTGTGCAGTACTCCTGAAGTGGGAACTACTTCCAATAATGGCCAACAGACGTTGTTGTTGCTGTTGTTGTAGGGTTTAACGCCATTTTTCAGAATAAGATAGGCTCTATATGGTGGCCAGTATAAATGGTGGAAGAAGAACCCGGGAAAACACCGGAAAGAACCACCGACCCACGAGAAGCTACTGGCAAGCTTTCTCACATGCCCACATTGGCCGAGCCCGAGACTCGAACCCACGCAGACAGAGGTGAGATGGCAGTGATCCGTAACGGTGAGCGCTTTAGACCACTTGGGCACTCGGGGCCCCCGCCCACAGACAGTATATCTACCAGTAACATCGTGAGCCCAATCTACATCATTCCACGTTTCGGTTATCGACCTGAATCGTAACAGAGTGAGTTGTTTTCAGCTTACATGTCCGCTATTTACACCAGTCTGTAGTAAAACACTCTGTTTCTGTAGTTGTTGCATGGGTGTAAAGAAGAAGAAATTTAAAAATCCCAAAGTGAGCAGCCAAGTTTTTTACATCCATTATGACTATACCCCCGGTAGTTTTACCTCAGTATTTAATAAGTTGTCTTGTACAAGTAGATCTCCGCTTTTTTTTCTGACATTACTGATAGGGGAAACCAACCGTGCCGGACCGTATTTCATACTGAAGCTTTCACCCTCCAATCAGTTCTGACTATCGGATGCTCGCTAGTAATTAATAAATTTAGTTCAAGTGACCTTTGTATGCGGATGGTAAGTAAAATCCCTCTTCTTTCTACCCAAAGGATTAAATCCTTCAGAACACTCATATTTTTTTGTATTAATCCCTGCCAGAACAGAACACCTGTGTATCCATCATTCACTGACGTTTTCAAATTGCTGACGCATGCGTGGAAGCAGCGTCACCCCATGGCAAGAGTAACGCTTAGAAATTTTCTAGCGAGGACTATATCACTAAGAACTGATTAATGCATGCAACAGAACTGAGGTTAAGTCGTGCCGTTATTCTTGCCTTGGGGTGCCGTCCACGCATGCGTCAGTAATTAGAGAAAAGGTCAGTAAATGATGAATGATGAATTTACAGGTGGTCTGTTCTGGCAGGTATTAAAGCTTAAACAAAGTCCTCCTCCGTACCTTTTGTAAGTGTGTGTATGTTGCAGTCCGAGAATGTGATTGTTTGTCCATAAGCAGGTGCGAGTGACTCATCTATCCCCATTCCCTCATCTGATATGACAAAATATCAAATGTGTTTAAAAGAGATAAAACAAATCAGAATATAGATAGCGAGGTATAAATAATTCTATAGAACACGCCTGGAAGCTCAAGTTTTTGTATGTGTGAAAAAATGATTGAAATGTAATGCAGTTTGTCGACTTTGTATTAACAAAATCTAGATAATTTGTCAAAAAAATAATTTATTTCAATGTAAACATCAACCGGTTTAATCCAAATTTATAAGCAAAATACTAACATAAGAATGAGAACAATCTTTCGTCCATCAACAAATACTACCAGTTACATTCCTTTTTAAACAGTTTGGCCGAAAGATACTGTGTCTTTTCACATTATTATTCATCAAAACATTATCTTGCGCATAATTTAAAATGAAATATTCCTTATATTCGCTTATATAATGGTTCATATGACATGGCTGGTGAACGCACGCTAGTCTGGTATGGTGGGACTAAGCTTGCTTTGTGGTGTTTTGCCAGTGGTTGTCGATTAGTTTTGTTAGGCAATATACATATTGGGCGGAATAGGCTGACAGCAATGTCCGTTACGAAACAGTGTTGATGAATGTTAATGACTGTTATATTCATCCTATTGCCCACGAAATGACCATTACTTTTTTTTAGAGTGTATACATGTATCATCTTTGTCCAAATGACCCGTACAGTTGAAAAAAAAACGTTGTTCACTGAAAACGTGATTTGCCTATGCGAAGACTAACTTTCAACAGTATTATTTAAGTTTTCCTCTCTTCTGAAAAAAGCTCGAAGAATGACTTTCTGATATTTTCGTATGGCGATCTTACTAATGAAGTACAAGAAAAATTTCCATTCGCGATACTTTTGAACAGGGAGAATTTCTACATGGACTGTTGAGTCAAAGGATGAGTACAATTTGCACAAGTTTATTCGGCAAGATCACAACAATATTTTGCTGCAGAATTTCTCTTTAGAGTCTGATTACCATCATTAGAAATACAAGATCAGACGTTGTGCACTTGCTTTCAGCTTTAAACATCGAACACTGAATAACAGTGATGTAGTTTTCCCCCGTTCAATCAAATCATGCAGCGCTTATAGAGGGATTTTTTTGTTTGTTGGATATTTGTCTTAATATCCGTGACATAGGTATATAATTGCATCTGAATAAAGTACCTGTCGAACACGGCAGCCAATCCAGCCCTGCCCTGAAATCAATATTGGTATTCCGGTATAGAAGCCCAGCAAGATAATCACTATGTTACCGCGGATCTCATTATTGGTTTACATCAGAAATACACAATATTTTGGTTTAGTTTTGCTGAGTCTACTGTACCTAGACGTTACTTCTGAGTTCTAAAATCATTTACTACCTCTACAATCATTCGCAAAATTGGTCTAGCAGCAATGATAGTGCGGATTATTCTTAAGGAATTTGATTCGTTTATATCAGTTGGAAAATTATAGTTTTGAGCGTGTCTTTAAATATGATAAAAGACGTTTCTTATTGCAGAAAATAAAAATAATAATTTAAAATTTGTTGTACAGATATACAACAATATTTGTTTATTCATTGTCACTTTGGTTTCGAAATATACTGTTTATACGCTTGTTTTTCTTTGTAAATAGTAAATTACCTCCCCTGCCTATTATGTTCGAAAATAACTCCTCGCACGTGTGTTAAATCTAACTTCCTCTTGCATGTTAGTCTCAGTCAGAACCGTTACTATCAGATTCCAGTGTAGATTTGGAATCAGCGTACATAATGTCTCAATTTTGCAGACTGAGTTTATTTTCCATTAACGTCATTGGACGTGCGAACTTTTAAGTATTTTAGACTTCACATGTGAGATCAAGATCATCAAAAAGTTCCCAAAAACTACAGCACTTTCATTTATTACGCTTTGTGTCGTGTAATTCCATTAAGTCATGGAGGGAAGCGCGGTGGTTTTAGAAGTTAATGTGCCAGACTCGCGAACAGACGGAGCGGCTTCGAATCCTACTATCTGAACAGCCTGGGTGGGCTACCGCGGTATGTCCCTAGACAAGGCACTTTACTCCCATTTGCCTCGGCACTAAGGAATCGTCATGTGTTGCTGTGCTATAGAAAAAATACACAAGCCAATGCCAAAGTCATAAACAGTTAACCAAAAACCAACCATAAAGTGATATTATACCAAACCAATCATAAAGTCATATACAGTTTACCAAATCAATCATAAAGTTATAGACAGTTTACCAAACCAATGATAAAGTCACAGACAGTTTACTGAATCAATTATTAAATCATAGCCAGTTTTCGTTTTCATGCGTATTGAGATCTGTTACACTCATCCAGTAACTGTTAACCGTCGTCCAGATCTAGCATCAGTGGCATGTTCATAGGGAAACCAAAATCTGCAAAAGAAAACAAAAAAATATTCAAAAACAAACAAACTAAGCAAAACCAAGCACAAAAACACACTAAAAAACAAAGAAAAACGATGCATGTTGAGAATACAAGAAAAGTTGGATGATCTAAAACTAAAATCTTTGAGTTATGTCACCTTGTCGGTTAATTTGAAGATTTGTTGCCAAATATTTCTTATAAATGATCTCACTGGCAACTTTTCACGTGTTGGCATTAATGTTTGGCATCACTAATCAATCGTTTTGGTTACTTGGCTTTGTAAATGAATTTGTTAACTGGTCCTCAGTTTTGGGCGGTTTTGCTCAAGAGGAAAATTCCTTAAACAGGGTACCAGGAGACATACGGTTAATCCATATAACACATAGACGCACATCATAATTAATGCATGAATGAATTTCATTGTGGCTGGTTTTCAACTACACGTTCAATTTCCGAACCGAATTCGATCAATCCATTCAGCTAAATAATGGTGTTACTAACAACAACAGATTATCGGCTAATCAGTTACCTTTGGATATTGTATGACGTGTACTTTTTTCAAATAGCTCAACCAATCGTATGTCTGAAGTTATCAGCAGCGCGTGGGACGATTTTTTTTTTTTTTAAACTGTGATAATACCCTGAGAACCTGCTGAATTTGGTGCACTAGGTATTGTTGTATGAAAACTTTTCAAAATACGCATTCATTAAATAAATTGCATTGAATCGACAGTCAAATATGGCGGCTCAAATTTGTCGCAGTGCATCATTTCTCGTTGTGATGTAGGTTGTTGGCCCTGAGGTTCGGACAGGTTTGATGCTTAGCTAATCAGATATCACAAAGTACTTAACTGTAGACATATCTTGATATTAAGACGTGTTTTATGTGAACTTAGTTTGGTTAAAACAAACCGTTATTTCTACACATATTAGTATCTCGTTCTGCATGGGTGTATGTCAGTCATAAATGAATTTTTCCCCGGTAACTGACATTTAACTCAGATTGACATAAATATCACGACCAATACTTCAATGGAATAAAAACAAGTTTAAACATAAATACACTGATGTTGACCTAATTGGATAGACATGACATAAATTACACTAAAATTAACACAAATTAATGTATAGGAAACTCGTTACTTTACAATGATTAACCTGTGGTTAAAAAAAAAAAAAAAAAAAAAAAAAAAAAAAAAAAAAAAAAAAAAAAAAAAAAAAAAAAAAAAAAAAAAAGAAGAAGAAAAAGAAGAAAAAGGCTACATTCAAGGAGATAACGAAATTCATCACACATGCAGTTTTGCATGCAAAGTTTGCACAATCTTGCATGTTTAGGCATATGTTCTCATTATGAGGACAGTGATGGTGTAAATATCGTCAATACGTTTTAGAATGGGATCTTAACGCTATAGTTCACGATCATTTGGATTACTTATCAAGCGATGGTTTGATTCCTGTATTTAAAAGAAAGGTGACATTTTTTTTTATATACCTTTAACATTAAAAATGCAAATCATAATCAAACTGGACTTTCGTTGGTGTAAATATTCAGTACAATTGTTTAATGGTAGGTTATTTATTAACCAATTTGGAAACTTTGCAATCATTGCAAATTAAGTTGCTAGTGTAGTTGATTACATAATTAGTTCCACCGATTCATTTTCAGTTTGTATGGGATTTTGGTTTAGGTAATAGAGATGGCTCAGTACTTTTTCTACTCTACGATAAATTCAAATATAGAAATGATGCAGATACAACAAAAAGTGTCTATAATTGCTGATAACGATGATAATTGTGGACGTGGTAATGAAGATAACAATGTGTTGAGAGAATGTACAAAGTTTAGATGGAATGCTAATAGGAAAGAATGGGGGGGGGGATAATTTTAAAAGTAGCCTTGCTTTTATGTCTCAAACAATTTATAATGCTTTAAAAACTTCCATCGATCCAGTAGTAGATATTATAACTAGATTCTATACTAAGATAGGTCAGAGTATGATGACTAGATACTAAGATAGGTCAGAGTATGATGACTAGATACTAAGATAGGTCAGAGTATGATAACTAGATACTAAGATAGGTCAGAGTATGATAACTAGATACTAAGATAGGTCAGAGTATGATAACTAGATACTAAGATAGGTTAAAGTATGATAACTAGATACTAAGATAGGTCAGAGTATGATAACTAGATACTAAGATAGGTCAAAGTATGATAACTAGATACTAAGATAGGTCAAAGTATGATAACTAGATACTAAGATAGGTCAGAGTATGATAACTAGATACTAAGATAGGTCAAAGTATGATGACTAGATACTAAGATAGGTCAGAGTATGATAACTAGATACTAAGATAGGTCAGAGTATGATGACTAGATACTAAGATAGGTCAGAGTATGATAACTAGATACTAAGATAGGTCAGAGTATGATAACTAGATACTAAGATAGGTCAGAGTATGATAACTAGATACTAAGATAGGTCAGAGTATGATAACTAGATACTAAGATAGGTCAGAGTATGATAACTAGATACTAAGATAGGTCAGAGTATGATAACTAGATACTAAGATAGGTCAGAGTATGATAACTAGATACTAAGATAGGTTAAAGTATGATACTAAGATAGGTCAAAGTATGATAACTAGATACTAAGATAGGTCAAAGTATGATGACTAGATACTAAGATAGGTCAGAGTATGATGACTAGATACTAAGATAGGTCAGAGTATGATGACTAGATACTAAGATAGGTCAGAGTATGATAACTAGATACTAAGATAGGTCAGAGTATGATAACTAGATACTAAGATAGGTCAGAGTATGATGAAAGCCACATTAACATCAGTGCTAAGTCTCATTAATGCGATACATGTAAAATATCCACAAGGCGTCGTTACAAATGAAACCATTGAGGATATATTTGCTATTTTATATGCTAATAATGTTGCAAACTGCTGAACAGTTATTTTTTTTTTTATCAGAAGCAAATATATATTTTAGACGAATTTTGTCAGAATCCAGGAATGAACATCAATCTAGATAAAACAAAGTAATTAATTTTAAGAACGTAGGCATGTTGAGAGAGAGACAGACAGACAGAAGTGGTATTTCACAGGTCATTTGATTGAATGAGTCTCCTTGTATAAATGTACAGTATTTATTAGTTTTTACACCCAAATTGATATGAAGTACAGAACAAGATAAATTGACTGACACAGCACAAAAATCTTTTTGAATGTAGTTTTTATATCAGCGTAAATTTTGCTGCTTTGATAGTTTTTATATTTTAAAACTTTTCAATAGCTTGGCTGAACAAGTTTTGTGATATGGTTAAGATGTCTAGGGCTACAAATATTCAGAAGTAATATAAAAAGTACAATACAAGTTTTGTAAACGGTACCTTAATCTCTCATCCTCAACGATGTGCAGTTGGAGAATGTGGCAGATTCCTATATTTGTTGCGTGATGTGAAAGCATCTTGAAGAAAACATTCGTATTAAATGGTCAACACACATAAAGAAATTACGATATTAATATGTGTTTTGTTTTCGTGTGGATTAATCAGTGTGTTGGAGACATTGATTGTTTATAAAGAGATCTCGGGAGTTAAGGATTGTATGATATAAAACTGGGTTCAACACGAGAAAAGTTACGGATGTTTTAAATCTTTGTCAAATTCTGAACAGTTTCTTCATCAAGATGACTTCCATTAAAATTTAAAAATGCAATTTTTAGACTTGGATGTTTCAGTCATAATTTAGCGACAGAGACAGGTTTGGATATATCTGACAAAATCTGTCCATATTGTGAAAAAAGTGGTTTAAGAATTAAAGAAGAAGACCATAATTTTCTTTTAGTACTTAGCGCATACGAGGATCTCAGAGATAAGTACTTACATAAAAGATGGCTTAATAACAGGTCATCCATAAATTTTGTAATCTTATGTACAGTGTTAATCCTGGTATGTGGATAGTCTAGCTAATTTTCTGCATTATGCTTTCATAAGGAGCGAAAGTTTAAAATGGAAACTATGATCTAATACATATTTGTAATTATATTGCCAGTTGTTGGTGTACGCTCTACGTTATATTATGCAGTCTTTTATGTACTAAGGGCAGTTGAAGGGAAATACTGGATAAATGTGCCGTATCAAAAAATAATAAGAAACAAGAAAAAAGAAAAAGAAGGAAAAAGTTCCTAAAAATGTCGAAAAGTAGATAATCGTTATTTGGTACAGGAAATAAAGGCTACAAATACAGCTACAGCTGATGCTACTACTACTACTACTACTACTTATGTTGCTAATAATGATAAAAGACAACCAATATTACTACTATTGCTACTAATAATAATAAGAAGAAGAAGGAAAAGAAGAAGATAAAGAAGAAGAAGATGATGATGATGGTGATAATGGTGATGATGAAACATATGATTGCCTTTTTTACCTGTTCTCAGTGGCGGATGACTCAGTAATAGGGACAACCACATCCTGAGCTGGAATCAATCTTTCTGTATTCACTACTTCCGCGGGAGGATGGAAAAGACTAGCCCTGAGAAAGAGAGCAATGTTCGTTGTGCCTGTGTTGCTATTTGCTGGGATTAAAAGTAACCTGGGTCACGGGACTATTTCTACAGGGGTTTGAAAAAGGTTCGTTGGAAGAAAAGGGCTGAGGTTCCATGTGGAATTGTTGCTATTTACAAGACTGACAAGACCAAGAGCCGTGGGCCAAGACCCTAAATTAGGTGACATCTCCAATTCAATGGACGTAGCGTCCACATTTGGTCTTATATGTTCAGATCGTACGTCAGCCAGAGGACTCACCAATCTGAAATTAGTTCCTTGACCCGTTGGTGCCAAGTTAGTGCCAGCATTATTGTTCGCATTAGCTTGGCCAGTTTGAGGATTGGTCTGTCTCATGCTGAATTGTGATGTATCGTTGGCAGAGGGATACACTGGGGTTCTATTGCCTGCAGCTCTGGCAATATTTGCCATGGTATCAGCTTCCGTCATTGTATTACCCTTTGATATATTGAAAAGGAATCTTCAGAAAGTTTATGCACATTTGAGATCGTGATGCCACCAGTTTGTCCGGTGGACGTGTTTGTCCCACTTGTTGAATCCAAACCCAGGGTAAACTCAAGAGGATCATTCACCGGTGTCGCTTGCACCAGTGCAGTGAACATTTGTACTGGTTCAGCTAACGTTTTCGGGTTATTCGTAGAATGTACACCAAATACCTGTAAGGTATTAATCGTGGTTGATTGCATTCGCCCTGTCCAAGTCGTCGACCCAGTAGCAGAATCTACACTAACAGGAACTTGCTGGAAGCGATCTACTGATGGCGTTTCTAATGGTCCTGCCAACGTGCTGGGACTGGTCTTAGAATCGCATCTAATGTGATTCCCAGCAACATGCTTAATGGTGCTGTTTCCATTTGTTCACTTAGTGTCTGCGGCTCTGTGCCAGAATAGAAATCAATGGGTCTCATTACCTGGAAGCGGTCGATGGGTGCTGTCTGTACCGATGTTCGGCCACGTTGCATGCCTGTTTGACTTAAAATGCTGGCAGGTCTCAAAGAAGATGAAACATCGAAGTTTTGCCACAAGCTGTTCACTTGAGCTGTCTGCGCTCGTAGTTGGTTGCTTCGGAATTCTGATTGACTTGAAATGCTAATCGTTCCATTCGTAGATGGCACCCGACTTAAATGTCCGCTCCTTTTAGGCGACAAGACTGTCGGGATATGTCTTGGCGATAATGGAATACTATTCAACATTGGACTGCTTTGACACTGACCGACACGATTCGATTGTAATCCAGCGCTTGCGGATGTCTTTTGCTTCAGAATGTTAACTCCAGGAATAGAAGCTAGTGTACGAACTGTTCCAATCTCGTTCTGACTGACCGTTATTTGTTCTGACGGTCTGCGGTCAGATCCGCCCGGAAGTCTTGAATCTAAACTGATTGGTCTGTTTGTTGCTCCTAATAAATAAAATTTTCTTGGATGTGCTGCCGCCATTCCATCAGCAACCATGAAACTGCTTTTTAGCCTACCTGGCTGTTGCCGGTCTTGGAATGTACTTGGAAGTGAAATTGTACCCTGATCCGTATTTCCGCATCGAGATTCTCTTGCCATGATAACCCTTTCATTTACTCTGGGTTGGAAACCTACTATGGAGGGTTGAAGAGGTGTCCTTTTCTGGACAGTACCCACATCTTCCGATCTAAAACTGATTCTTGGGAACTGGAAGTCGTTTGTTGGGAGAAGAAAAACATATTTGGTGACCCTGAAGAATTGGCAGAACACGAGAGGATCCATTGACCAGCCTTGATTGCCTTGAAAAGAGCAAGAGAAGAAAAGTTTGTGCCAAGATGTTTCTGTTTGCAAGTAGCATAATATATTATTTAATACATTATTTGGGGGTTGTGAAGGAAACAAAAAGATTAAAGGAAGAAAAATACAAAATTTGATGACTTACAAATAAGGGTGGGCTGGTCCAGATCTAGCACAAAAGAGGAAATAAATGTATAGGATGATTCATTGAGACAGGATGATAAGTTTGAATAAAATCCATAAGAAGCGAGCTTAAAGTCGTGTGTCACGACAACGTAACACAGAGAATCTGAAATTGCTGATGACGGATGAAAGCTATCTATAATTTCTGCTACGGTTATACAGGTAGATAATTAGTGTCTTGCAACATTAAGTTTCGACAACTCCAGCTCAATTTCCGTAGTTAGCTTGCTTTTTTTGAAATAACAACACGTCTTTACAATTATTCTATTTTGCTATTAGTAAAGATGTCCCTACGAAGATTAGGGTCGACGGGGCCTAACGCAAAGAGTGGAACTATTAACTGCTGTATTCATTTTTATGTATATTAGGACTGGATGGATTGGTGTGCTTAAAATAATTTCAAACCAGGTTGCCAGTTACATCAATATACTCTAGTTAATCGGTAAAATCGTAACTGGATATTAGTATATATCTATTTTCATGTTTCTTTCTTTCCATTCTAACTGAGAAAATCCCAGATCGTGAGGAAAGTAATTAGGTTGCTTCATGATAAATAAGACATTGATATGTGTGTAAGAACAAAATATTTCTGACAGCGATGTTAATAGTTACGATATTGCTTGATTAATCTTTTTCTAGCATTTATGACAACTTTAACCAATCAAGTGTAAAATAATCATTACCTACCCTTAAACAAATATCCTAATGAATATATTCGCCAAGAAAAAAATTCTGATTTATTATAGATTTGCTAACTTAGCAGACGAAAATCCATCGTTCGAGATATCGCGATTGTTATTTTCCATAAGTTGGGCCGTCTCTGAATAGAGCAGGCTAAGGACTCAGTCAGTTTGTAAGGTAGGACTGACGCAGACTGATTGTTTCACAAAAGTTAACATTTACCTTTAACGAGGAGGAGTGACTTACATGCTTGAGCTGAATACTTTCGACACCGTAATGTAGAACATTTCTTTTCCTGCCTGACCTAGCGAAATAAGGGATAATAATCTCAGTGACAATAATTTAGTTTGATTTTTCTAAATTCATCATAAAACACCAACCACACAGAAATAGTTAAATCTCACATTCAGTCACGTTTGTATCCTCCCTTTAAGCAATTGTTTTGGGAAGTAAAATTACAACAGGCAACAAAACAAGTGACAGTAGTACCAATCAACATATAGCGAACGTCCTCCCTGAGATAAACAGCACCTAGCGGTCGTGGTAAGCGAAATAACTATTCCGGCTAATTACGGTAACTGCAAAGAAGTATATTAGTTCATGGGCGCCCGCAGCATGGGTCAAGGGGGTCACGTGACACCTCACCCCCACCCCCATCACACTGCAAATATATATATTTGCAGTATATATATATATATATATATATATATATATATATATATATATATATATATATATATATATATATATATATATACTGCAAATACTTCAATACTTTTTCTCCGGTTTCCATGTTTAACGCTCCTGCTGACGTATCATTTTTTTGTGTGCTTGTTTCATCTTTCTTCTTGACTACGAAGAAAAGACTTCTGTAGTCTGGTCTGTACATCTTTGCTGTACTCTGTGTTGTATTATACTTTCTTTCTCTGTGCTCGTTACAAAAGCGAAATATATGGGTATATTGGTCACTCTTGCAAACAGAAGTCTATGTGATTAAGTCCTCCATGTGCTTTCATTTTCTGGTACAGTAGGTTTGGTGTTTTACGGTACAGCAACCCAAATAGGTTCTTTAGTGCCCAAACAATTGGAGTAAAGTGCCTTGCCCATGGACGCACCAGTGTAGCTGACACAAGTTAGGATTCAAACCCGCGCCCTTTCTGTCTTGAGTCGGGCACCCTAACCACTTAGCTACCGCGGCTCCTACTGGTTCAGCTTTATGCATGCATTAAATTTGCGATTTATCCTTTCCAGTCTTTTTTTATTTTCAGGCTCCAGTTTTTCTGGCATTAAAGTCAGCTTGAGAAATACTTTACTGCATGTTTCTCATTCGTGGTGTACAACGAATATATAATGTTTGAATTGTTTGATATAGACATGAAGCGTTACGTCTTGATGCCAGTTTGTATCTTTCAGCAGTATGTGCAAGTAATAATCACTTCCCCTACTCGTTCTTTCTATCATAAGAATATTTCGTTTTGTTAGATGATTCGCATTTTTTTCTGGATTTCCATTAGATAAGTCAAATTTAAAATCGCATAATGCAGCTTTGATCAGAGAGTGTCTAGTTAAATTCATATTTTCATCGAAAGCTGATATGAATTAAGAACATCGAATGTAGCAAATGATGAGATTAGGTTCATTGTATTCTCATATAATCGTGTCGTGGATAGATTTCATATACAAAATTGTTTATCGTGTTGATGTATACATAAGACATATACAGTTGTATTGATCCTCGGATATTACAACAAATATCAGTTTCTCTGGAGAGCTATGACTCCGACATATAGTTAAAATCAGATACCGATAGGGTATTGTGAGTATGATGCAAGCATGGGAGATTTAAATACATAAACCTACAAGGAAACAAAGACTAAAATGGAGTAGGAGCTAAATTAAGAACAAATAAAAACTAATGAAACTAAGAACGAAGAAATTATGCTGCAAATGCTGTCAGCAATTACTGTAAATTACAGCAAATAGCCCAAAGCTGAGCAAAACAGGAAAATTGAAAATAAATCTAACAAAAATACAGTTAATGTTAAAGTAGAATGACTTTAATGTTTAAACTAGGTCTCTTCTTGTGTATGCATACAAACATGCATGTTTGTATTGACATTATAATCATCATGGATCGGACGGTTCAGTGGTACTTCTGCTGACCCGGTGGTGTATGACCTGGGAATGAAGCGTGCGTAATCAAACGACGATGGCTAGCTGCGTGAAAGCCACAATGACCGTTTGGGACGGCTCAGAGGGGGGCATAACTCGTACCGCTCTTGCCAAATTTACTGAGTTCGTTCGCGGGAAGAAAAGAGAAACTGAAGGACAAGTCTCTTTGGAGTATCGGTATAATGAAAGACAGTCGTTTTGGAGTATCAGCACAATAACCGTCCAATGTATATAAAGCAAGAAATGCAAAATAATAATAATAATAATAATAATAATAATAGACCGCACAATGAGAGAACAGAATGAAAAGAATCTGTATGTAAATGGTGCAACAATCTTTCCACGCAAGGCATTCTCTTACCAGCAATTATCTCAACACCAAAATCACTTCAAAGCGTTCAGTGTTCCAACTCAATAAAAATTCAGACACCATCACTCACCAATATTCAAAGATTACGGAGAAAGACATACATACAGATGAATGTTTATGTCGGATCAAAGGATAGATGGCGCTTTTTGGCATGGAGTGCTTCTGGATTTATGACAGAAAATAAAGAATCAAAGGACTTTTGTTGTATATATATCTCACAATATGTTGCAATTTGCTTATCATAAGCATGGATGGTCCCCGAAAAAATTCCAAGCTATGGTTAGCAGGATGTAGACCGAATTTAAAGATGTTTTAAATGGCTTTGGAAAACTGTATTTTGAGAAGTCTGTTTGAGAATACGCTCGATAGTGTTTACTTTACCGATTATACAGCTAAATCAAATAATGTATGGTTAATTGTGAGGCTGATACAACATTAAGTGTGAACAGTCGTGTCTTATATACACCCATTCAACGAATGCATTATATTTTGATTAAGTCTAATTTTAATCGGTTATTTGCTGAGTAACTTAAATCAAAACATACAAAAGTAAACATTATAAAAATCAAGTTTATGCAAACTTCCGGGAATTATTTTTTTTCTCCAGGTTTACTCTCATCTTCCAATGTTGTTTGTTGGAATCGTCCAGCATTGTTTGTTGTTGCTGTTGTTTTTATCCATCTTGAACTAGAGATCTGACCTCCCAAAGTACAGAACATTCCAACTGTCTCCCTGCAACATATCTGTCGTCTCTCTCAAGACTTTCGTGTTTCCATCTGTATCGCCATTGGGCAAAGGCAACCTGGTATGACGGTAGAATATCCTGGTGTGTAGCTCTTTTCTGGCATAACAAGTTTTAACTTGGTGGTTTCTAAGGTCTCCAAAGACAATTGATATATTCTTTTCATATTCCAGTGACTTGGGGCTCGATAATCATGCAAGTTATATTTCCATTTCTACCCATAGCTCATCTGATCGTTGTAGCCATTTACAACGTCCTTTAAACTTTCCACTCCCTTCCATGAAAGAAATTAATACTTTATTATCTCTTTCATCAATTTATACCTCCTTACCAATATATGCATTACCGTCATATAAGACATCAATAGAATCACCAGAGTTAGGATTAAAGGGATCATGTGGACTAGGAGATGTCACATTTTGGTCATACGATCATGACAATTGTGTAATAATCAAACTGTACAGGAGAGCTGTGATGCCTTTTGGGGCATGGATAAGGCGAGGTTTTAACACCGATACTATTTTCGTTGTTTATTGAAGATGTGGAAATATCATTACAATATACGGAATATATTTGTACAGAGTCAGAGGAGCTGTCGTTATTTTTCTTATTATTTGTTGACGATATAGTTTTAGTTCCAGAAAAATATCAAGGTGTACAATAGCCCCTGTAATAAGCGAAATTTGAATATCAACTGTGATAAAACTAAAGTTATTTTCTTTAGAAAAGATGGTTCATTAAAACAAGACGAAACAAATAAAATTGATGTGATTGAAAATTTTAATTACCTTGGTATTGCTTTCTCGAGCAATGGAACTTTTTTGTAAAGATGAACAAGGCTTTAAATATGTTTATTTTAATTCTAAAAAGATGTTATTTAAATTACAATGACTATTTGAACATTTATATATATATATATATATATATATATATATATATATATATATATATATATATATATATATAGGTATATATATGTTAAGGTTATATACATATATATATATATATATATATATATATATATATATATATATATATATATTGTAAAGGGGGACTTAAACATTAAAACCTCCTTAACTGATTTGGCGATCGTTAACTAGGGAATGACCTCCCACGGTGTTATTGCCCAGTGTGGACGGATAGATGGAACGTTAACAGATAGCTGAGCACGGCTATTGAAATAAATAACAACTACGAGCCCCCTTTTCCAATAAATAAAAAAAATAAATTTAATCAATTAGTACATAACCAAAATTTCACCTTTCATTCAAACAGATTTACTAAAACAAATGTAATCAATTATTACATAACCAAAATTTCACTTTCAATTAATACATGACCAAAATTTCACTTTTCAATCCAACTGATTTACATTGATAGAATTTAGTCGCAGTGTTCAATTTACATCATATTACGAGTAGTGAATTTAGAGTTAAATTCCACGCTTGACAGCATCACCTGGCGTCTGTCTCCTCTCGTCTTGTTTCCACGTCTAATGCGTGCGCTTTCGTCCTCTTTCTGACCCGTTTATTCCGACCTCTCTTAGATGCGGATTTCCCTTGACTCATCGGGTTTTCCTTTTACTTCTTTTCTCCTTTCTTTCGAGGTATAAAGCTGTTTCCTTAAATACGAGAGTATTGCGAGAGCTAGTTATGCTTTCACCCACTTATCTGCATATATATATATATATATATATATATATATATATATATATATATATATATATATATACTCTCTTT